>CAXITT010000213.1:346909-369787 GCA_964033795.1 Lymnaea stagnalis | reverse complement strand
ATATATATATATATATATATATATATATATATATATATATATATATATATATATATATATATATATATATATATACTATATATATGAGTTGTTTACTATGCTTTGTTCCTTGTGATATTTTCATTTGCTATGTGCGCTGAACAAGGCTCTATGCCGGTACATTCTAATCTTACTGTGCCGTCCTTAAGTTCAAGCTTCTTCACGCCTTGTTTTGCTATTTCATGCACCATGACATTTACCTGTGCTGTCGTACCCATATATTAGGCTGTGTTGACACCCATATATTAAGATGTCCTGATGTACCCAATACTATGTGAGAAATATGCTAAACACCAACAAAATCTATACCACGTCTTTGTTGACTTCAAGAAAGCATTTGAAAGGGTTTGGCATGCTGCTTTATGGGCCACCATGAGGCACTACAACATAAACACAAACCTAACCAGCATGATATGCACCCTCTATGATAAGGCCACCAGTGCAGTCTTCCTCAACAACAACATCGGAGAATGGTTCAAGACCACGGTTGGAGTACGACAAGGCTGCCTGCTCTCCCCCACCCTGTTCACCATCTTCCTAGAAACAATTATGTCAGATGCTCTGGAAGCGCATGAAGGGACAGTCAGCATTTGTGGCAGAACAATCACCAACCTACGCTTTGAGGTCGACATAGACGTGCTGGCTGGGAACGAAGAAGAGCTAGCCGACCTGGTAAAGCGTCTCGATAAGACCTCGTCATCCTACGGCATGCTAATCAGTGCCGAAAATACAAAAATGATGACAAATAATACCGCAGGCATCACCACTGAAATTAAGGTCGGGGAGGAAAGATTAGAGACTGTCAGCCGCTTCAAATACCAATGAGCAATAGTCTCAGAAGAAGGCTCCAAGCCCGAACTGATGTCCAGGATTGCGCAGACTACAACAGCACTAAAAAAGCTCAAGAAAATAAGGAATGACAAAAATATAGCCCCCAGCACCAAAATCAGGCTTATGTGCTCATTAGTCCTCTCCATTTTCCTGTATGCCTGCGAATCCTGGACATTAACAGCCGATCTTGAAAGGGAAATAAAAGCTAAGGAGATGAGATGCTTCAGAAAGATGGTTTGCACCTGCTATAGGGAACATATCTCCAATGATACAATGTAAGAAAGAGTTCTAAAAAACGCAAACTACAATGGTATGGCCACGTAACAAGGAAACAATCGCTTGCCAAAGAAATATTCCAGGGCACCACACGAGGAGGGAGAAGAAGAGGAAGACACAGAAAAAGGTTGGAGGATAACATCAAAGATTTGACAGGACTAACACTGGGCGCTGCAGTGCGTAGTGCTGAAGACTGAGAGGACTGGAGGAGGATGGTTCACATGTCATCTGTGGCACCCCAACGGTCCAAGGACTAAGGGACATGAGGATGAGGATGTACCCACAAATATTTAGCTTCCCTGATTTACACAGATATGATGTTGTCCTGATGCACCTTGATATTAAGTTGTCCTGATGTAACTTGATATTAAGTTGTCCTGATTTCCCCAGATATTAATTATATTGTCCTGATTTACCCAGATCTTAAATTGTCCTGATCTACCATGATATTAAATTGTCCTTATGTACCAATATATTAAGCTGTGCTGATGTATCCAGACAATAAGCTTTCCTGATGTACCCTGTGACAAACTGTAGATTTGAGGTTTGACGACCCAGCTATTCTTTCTGTCAGAAGACAGATATGGTCTCTCCGTTCTTCTCTGGCTAGTGCTACTTATCCTATACGTTAGTCAAATGCACTACACCTCTGACTCCATCAAATACAACTATAAGTTTATAAACGTCATCACATATTGAATGGCCATTTAGCATGACATCCAAATCCAAGGGATACACAGAATAATTACTACCTCACAATACGTCCCACTTACTTAGAAACTCCCAACAATTTTCCCGTGAACATCCTGCATTTCTCTGACTATGACACAGCCCCGTCTATAACATAAAGCTCTCTATATAAACCATCTCGCATTCCATGGACAATCGCACGGCTTATTCACTCATATTTGCATTATTTCGGGTGAACATCATTTACTGTAATATCAAACATTACAGCAGTGATTTTACATAACCTGGAAAAGCTGATATTATGCTTTGCTGATGCACCCTTGCTCAGATATTGATCTGTGCTGATTTACCCTGATATTAAGTTTTTCTGATGTACCCAAATATTTTGTTGTCCTGATGCACCCATGTATTAAGTTTTCCTTATGTGCTGAGTGGCCAAGTGGTCTAAACTGAGCAAATCTCAAGTTAGTGATCTGGAGTTCAATTCCAGCTAGATCAAAAACACCACCAGCACCACGGGTAGATGGGACTCGTTAACCCTGGCAACTCGGCAACTCATCTAAAAGAAGGAAACTCTGAAATCAAACCCGGAGATGGAGTCCCGAAAGGCGGATAACATTGATACAATGAAACATTCCGACAACTCCTGCGACGTCACTGGTGCCAAGCTGTATCATCCAATGATGTTCTGTTTGGAACCAGCTTATAATCCTTCAAGTATAATAATCCCAGGCTATGTGGATTTCGTCCTACGAAGCCCACTCCATCGTCACATTGTGACGGACGGATGCCAGCAAAAAAAAAATGTACTCTGATATTAAGTTGCCCTGATTTAACCAGATATTAAGTTGTCCTTTTGTACCAAGACATTAAGATTAAGCTTTGATGTTGTACCCAGACATTAAGCTTTGATGTAGTGCCCAGACATTAAGCCCTGCTGTTGTACCCAGGCATTAAGCTGTGTTGTTGTACCCATACATTAAGTTGTGCTGTTGTACCCCAGTCCTAGTTATACAATGCTAACAATTACAACAACAAACAAACACACAATTTGTCCATTGTTTCGATCGGTCTTCTCACTGGCTCTAATTTCTCGCTCCTGAATGTGTTCTCTGGCCATTTTTAGATAGCATGCCATGTTACGTTGATGACACTTTAGTTTTGGCAGATGTTGTTTTTTTTTGTAACACTTTTTGTCATATGTCTTCGAACTAATCGCTTACATATATTTCGCTTCTGGTGTATCCTGCTTTCCATTAACAACCAGCTCTCCGCCTACTCATCCTGTTATATAGTAATATGACCGAGTGGAAAAACAAACCAAAAATGCTGTCAAGAGGCGAGTGTCATGCGTGACGATTGAACTCATGTAAAAAGGTTAAAGTTCTTCTTAGGAAACTATTAGATTAATCCATAGATGGGATTTGGTATAGGATTGTATCTAGGAGTATTGTTTGACTGACGGCGGGTAGGGTGTAGGACTGTATGTAGTAGTATCGTTTGAATTCCGTCAGGTCGGAAGTATGACTGTCTGGAAGAGTATTGCTTATATGCCGTCAGGTAGGGTGTAGGACGGTCTGTAGGGATATTGCTTATATGCCTCAGGTAGGGTGTAGGACGGTCTGTAGGGATATTGCTTATATGCCGGCAGGTAGGGTGTAGGACGGTCTGTAGAGATATTGCTAATACAAATTGAAAAGTTGTTTTTTTTTATTCATTTGTTGTTGTTGTTTTGTTTTTTTTGGCGGGGGGGGGGATGCATGGACTCAGAGAATAGTTTCTAAAATACCCAGACCTGGTGTCAAATATGCACCCAGACCTGGTGTCAAATATGCACCCAGACCTGGTGTCAAATATGCACCCAGACCTGTTGTCAAATATGCACCCAGACCTGGTGTCAAATATGCACCTTGCTAAGCGCTGGTGTTTGCAGTTTCTTACTTCACCTTTTCTTTTGGAATTGTTTCAAAGATTAAACTTGTCAAATATGCACCCAGACCTGTTGTCAAATATGCAGTTTCTTACTTCACCTTTTCTTTTGGAATAGTTTCAAAGATTAAACTTGACGTGTTTTTTTGGTGTTTTTTTATATGTATACAAAATTACTTTGATATTCACATCAAGTAATATAATGTATGCTTACTATAAATTATTGTTAAACTTAATTCTGACTGCTGCTATATATTTTTACCTGCCATTTGTCAAATCTGCAAATAACACGACATCCATTACTCTCCCAGGTGTGCGTATTGAGTTAGCTCAAACAGTGCGGTACCTGGATGTCTACCTAGATAGAAGAACTTTTGAAAGTCATATTAACATGCTATGCAGGGCGATTTTTCTGGAGCTGTGCAGGATTAGTCACATAAGGCCCTGCCTAACAATTGATGCAACAAAGAGGCTGATGTCTGCATTTGTGCTATCACGCATGGACTATTGTAATGCTCTCATAGTGGGTCTTCCAGCTACGCTCCTGGATAAAATTCAAATAGCACAGTATAATGCGGCTCGCATTGTTCTCCGCAATTGCAAGTTCGACCATGCAAAAACACTTCTGAGAGAGTTGCATTGGCTGCCGGTGCGTGCTCTTATAGAGTACAAAATCGCAACTTTGTGCTACCGCTGCTTACATGACCTGGCGCCGTCCTATCTGAAAGAGCTGCTGACGCCTTATGTACCCACTAGACAACTTCGCTCATCCGATAGTGGCAAACTCTCGACACCACGTGTTCGCCTTGAGACTTGCGGAAAGCGCACTTTCGCATTTGCTGGTCCAACAATTTGGAACGCCCTTCCTGTCGATCTCAGAAACAACCAGACACTGGAGTCCTTTAAAACAGATTTAAAGACACATCTATTTCGCAAACACCTTCTGGGATGATTGTCTACCTTATTTTCCAGTTGATGCATAATGACTGTGTTGCTCCGGGTTGAAATGGGCTGAAAGACTTTGCAATTGTATGCTAGTAATTAGTTTTTGTAGTGTTGCGTTTGTTTTAAATGTGGTAAATTATAGATTTGTATTTCGTTGACTTTGTACCGCGCTTCGAGCCTTTGGGGATGAAGCGTGTTTTTGAAATGAACTTTATTATTATTATTATTATTATTTTTAGTACTAGAATATTTTAGCATACAAGTGTAGCATATGTATTATGTAAATTTAATTTAGACTTATTTTGTTGTACTGATGAAGGCAGGTGCCAAAACGTAAATGTGTGTGTTGTGTAAAATTATTATTAAATGTTATATTGACACAAACTGTTGGTGTATAATTAATCTATTTTAAAGCTTTATCTCAGTCTAAAACTTGTATAATTGGTTAACTATAACATTGTTAAAACAAGACCTTATGTTTACCCACAACTTATGTTTAATTTTAACTTATTTTTTTAGCAATACTATTTGTTGACCTTGACCTATCGCTTGACTATTACGTATTTATTAATTATACATTACGTTTATTAGTTAGTATTGTACTAGCAAAAATGTTTAACTATAACTTATTTTTTAACTATAACTTAAGTTTAATTATAACTTTATGAAGGAATATTGTCTCTGTTAAAAAAAAAAATAACGTTAAACTTCCACACTCCAACAGTTTCCAATAAAGACCACACCGTGTCGGCTCAAAAGTGATAAAGGAATCATGGTGGTTTTCGTCCAGGCCTCATCCTGCCAACAGGACGACTTAATTGGAAGGCCCAATCTTTGCAACGTAGTGCCCACAAGTAAATTCTATCACGAGTATGCCTTTGCGTAAGTCTCATTGTCACAGCTTAGAAAATAGCACCCGATGTTATCGCAATAATAATGGATGGATCTTTGCGATCAAATCTAGAAGCAGCTGCGAAATCTCAACCCAAAAATCATTATTATAAAAAGAAGTCTAAATTGCTCTGATTGACTTAAACGGAATTTTCTTAATAAAAACTAAAATTTCAATGTTAAGCTTTTATTTCTTTAAAAGTTTAATCAAAGTTTTTGTTTTTTTAATGAAAAAAATTAGTGAACACTTATTAAATGTTAAACATACAAATTTCTTTGTTGTGTTTTAGTACCAATTTAAAAAAAAAAAAAAAAAAAAAAAAAAAGAAACATTTTGTTTAAATTTTACTTTAAAAAGTGTCAAATATGTTATCAGATTTGTCATGTGTGGTTATTTAATCAAAGACACTTAAAGCTAGGTTTAAAATAGGCAACTGGCTTCATCAACTCATACGCTTTTTTTAAAAAAAAATTTTTATTTTTAATTTAAGTAAGCAATATTTACAAATGAAAGAAAAGGGAAATCAATCAACATAGGTTTGGGTTTTCCCGAAAAATATTAATATAATATAAAAAAAAAATAATTCTTAGATCATAATTTGTAAGTTTTTTTTATTTTTTATTGTTTTTTTTTTTTTTTAAATATGATAACTTTCAAATTAGGAAGAAATAAATAAAATATTTCGGTATTTGATATTTTAAAGGTAATTGTAATTGATAATAATAATAATTAAACATACACTAAAATAAAATTTTTATTTTTTATTTTTTTTTTTTTTTTTAAATATGATAACTTTCAAATTAGGAAGAAATAAATACAATATTTCGGTATTTGATATTTTAAAGGTAATTGTAATTGATAATAATAATAATTAAACATGCACTAAAATAAAAGCTGATATATTTTCTTGTTTTTTCACATGTAATTTATTCGATTTCCATGAAATAATAGAAAATAATATATGTATAAATATATATATTTATACATTTACATATATAAGAAACCGATGGTAGTTTAATTGCTTCTTTTCTCTGCCCGTTCTTATCAGCCTAGCTCATTCTTATATACATATTGAAACTATATTGAAATATATATATATATATATATATATTTATATATATATATATATATATATATATATATATATATATATATATATATATATATATATATATATATATATATATATATATATATATATATTTAAATATGTATATATGCGATTTATATATATATATTTAAATATGTATATATATACGATTTATATATATACAGATTTATATGTATATTTATATATACATATATATATATATATATATATATATATATATATATATCTATAAATTGTCTTTATCTTGCTTTTTTTATATATTTATTAAGTATTTTCACAACTCACCGACTCACTTGATTTTTTATATACGATTTATATATATATAGATATATATATATATATATATATACATATATATATATATATATATATATATATAAATCTATCAATAAATTGTCTTTATCTTGCTTTCGTTATATATTTATGAAGTATTTCCACAACTCACCGACTCACTTGAATTTGCCCTTATTTCTTTAAATACTGATAGTAATATTCAGTTTTCGATAATGCTCACATTTTAGTGGCGCTATTTAAAACAAAATTCTTTCTCTAGACTTGTTTTGCATATTAAGAAATTAATACTCAAGTCATTTACTAAATAATCTTGTTATTGGTATTTTGATATAAATGTTTGATTATCAAATGTATCTAATTTTTTGTCGAACTTTATAAATAGGCTCCAACTATTCGTACCCGGGTACCACAATTGAGAGGTTAGGATTAAAAAAAACTATTAAAAATAGTATTGTTGTGTTTTTGAGACAAAATGAGGCATCAAATGAAAGATAATTTAAATGAACTGCATGGCTGGGTCCATTTTGACTCAGTGCTATTCGGATGTCATTTGTGGTAGATTACTTTAGTTAAATTGAAGAATTAAGCTTACAAACATATAGTCCATTCAATTATATTTAATTTAATAGCTTATTTTTTTTTGCGAACCCAACAATAAAATTTTAAATAGTTTTTTTTAATCCCAAGCTCTCACTTCTGGTACCCGGGTACGAATAGTCACTTCGCTATAATTATAGACACATTTTATTTTTTTTTTTTTTTTTTTTTTTTTTTTTTTTTTTTTTTTTTTTTTTTTTTTTTTCGGATCCCTTTTTTTTCGGGGTTTTTTCCCATTAACCCAGCGGTTATCAACCTATGGGTCGCGACCCCTTTGGGGGTCACACGACTCTCTCATAGGGGTTGCCTAAGACCTTCTGAAAACATATATCTTCTACACTTATCAACTATCAACTGGAAATATTTGGGTTGCCGGGGGGGTCGCCACAACACGAGGAACTGTATAAAAAGGTCGCGCACTAGAAAGTTTGAGAACCACTGCATTAACACTTTTTCCCTTGCACTTCTGGATGTACATATTTTCAGCGTTACGAGTGGACAAAGGTCAACATTACGTTTGACGGTTGCTCTTGTTGTACGCACACTAGAAGTAGACACGGTCTTGTTGAACGGAAAACTCTTAACTAATGTGTGAGTTTTTATTTCAATTGTTTGTAACTTGTTGACAATTGTAAACTAGGTTAAGTTTAACTGAAGTCTCTTTTAGAAAGAATGTTTCTTGTGTTTTGGTTTTTTTTAACCGCAATGCTTGACGTGATGTGTCATCACATCCGTCTTTCAGTGGATCAGTCTATCGGTTGAGCAGTCGATCAGTGTATAAGCCACACTGTGGATCAGTCAATCAGCCCCTCAATGGATCAATCTGTATGTGGATAAGACTATAAGTGGTTGAATCATCCAGTGGAAGTCAATCAGTGGATTATTTTATCCGTGGATCAGTCTGTCAGTGAATAAGTAAATCAGTCGATTAATATATTAGTGGATGAATCATTAAGTGGATCAGTCATTTGTTGGATTAGTCTATCGGTGGATCAGTCGGTTAGTGGATAAGTCAATCACTTGATCAGCCTATCATTGGATAAGTATATCAATGGATAAGTATATAAGTGAATGCATCCATCGTGGATTAGTCAATGAGTTGATAAGTGGCTCAGTCAAGCAATAGATCAGTCTATCAATAGATTATTCGATCAATTGATCATTATGTGAGTTGATTGTCAATCTGGGGTCTGTCTATCAGTGGATCATTCCATTATGGGATCAATCAATCTGTGGATCAGTCAATCGGTAGATCAGTCCATCAGTGGATCCGAGGACAACGTGGCATCGCTGTCACATAAAGAGGATGGGTTCCGAGGAAACCATGACATCGCTGTCACATAAAGAGGAAGTGGATCCGAGGACACCATGGCATCGTTGTCACATAAAGAGGATGTGGTTCCAAGGACACCATGACCACGCTGTCACATAAAGAGGATGTGGATCCGAGGACACCATGACATCGCTGTCACATAAAGAGGATATGGATTCGAGGACACCATGGCATCACTGTCACATAAAGAGGATATGGATTCGAAGACACCATGGCATCACTGTTACATAAAGAGGATATGGATTCGAGGACACCATGGCATCACTGTCACATAAAGAGGATGTGGATTCGAGGACACCATGGCATCACTGTCACATAAAGAGGATGTGGTTCCGAGGACACCATGACATCGCTGTCACATAAAGAGGATTTGGATCCGAGGACACCATGACATCGCTGTCACATAAAGAGGATGTGGATCCGAGGACACCATGGCATCACTGTCACATAAAGAGGATGTGGATCCGAGGACACCATGACAGCGCTGTCACATAAAGAGGATATGGATTCGAGGACACCATGGCATCGCTGTCACATAAAGAGGATTTGGATCCGAGGACACCATGATATCGCTGTCACATAAAGAGGATGTGGATCCGAGGACACCACTGCATCACTGTCACATAAAGAGGATATGGATTCGAGGACACCATGGCATCACTGTCACATAAAGAGGATATGGATTCGAGGACACCATGAAGGCGTTGTCACATAAAGAGGATGTGGTTCCGAGGACACCATGGCATCACTGTCACATAAAGAGGATTTGGATCCGAGGACACCATGGCATCGCTGTCACATAAAGAGGATATGGATTCGAGGACACCATGGCATCACTGTCACATAAAGAGGATGTGGATCCGAGGACACCATGACATCGCTGTCACATAAAGAGGATTTGGATCCGAGGACACCATGGCATCGCTGTCACATAAAGAGGATATGGATTCGAGGACACCATGAAGGCGTTGTCACATAAAGAGGATGTGGTTCCGAGGACACCATGGCATCGCTGTCACATGAAGAGGATGTCGTTCCAAGGACACCATGACCGCGCTGTCACATAAAGAGGATGTGGATCCGAGGACACAATGACATTGCTGTCACATAAAGAGGATGTGGATCCGAGGACACCATGACCGCGCTGTCACATAAAGAGGATATGGATTCGAGGACACCATGACATCACTGTCACATAAAGAGGATATGGATTCGAGGACACCATGGCATCACTGTCACATAAAGAGGATATGGATTCGAGGACACCATGGCATCACTGTCACATAAAGAGGATATGGATCCGAGGACACCATGACATCGCTGTCACATAAAGAGGATTTGGATCCGAGGACACCATGGCATCACTGTCACATAAAGAGGATTTGGATCCGAGGACACCATGGCATCGCTGTCACATAAAGAGGATATGGATTTGAGGACACCATGAAGGCGTTGTCACATAAAGAGGATGTGGTTCCGAGGACACCATGACATAGCTGTCACATAAAGAGGATTTGGATCCGAGGACACCATGGCATCGCTGTCATATAAAGAGGATGTGGATTCGAGGACACCAAGAACGCGCTGTCACATAAAGAGGATGTGGATCCGAGGACACCATGACCGCGCTGTCACATAAAGAGGATGTGGATCCGAGGACACCATGACCGCGCTGTCACATAAAGAGGATGTGGATCCGAGGACACCATGGCATCTCTGTCACATAAAGAGGATGTGGATCCCAGGACACCGTGGCATCGCTGTCACTTAAAGCGGATGTGGATCCGAGGACACCATGACATCGTCTTCACATACAGAGGATGTGGAATGGAGGACACCATGGCATCTCTGTCACATAAAGAGGATGTGGTTTGTAGCCATTCGTCAATACCTAGGGTTTGCAAAGGGTGCATTAATCCGGAAATCAAAACATGGTGAAAATCTCTGTGAAGTTTCAAGCCCAGGAAACGTTCAACGAAAGTTCGAAGATTGAGACAAAAAAAGTTACCTTGTTGTGATGTCGTCACCAAAATACAGTGCCTGGCGTAAGGGACTTGGAAAAGAAGTTCCAAAGACGAATAAGTTAGACCACACCCTGCCTGCATGAGGGTACCAATGGGTGGATTTTGTTTCTCTTTGTTCAGTGTTACGCCCCTACGTACAAGTACCGTTGTTTATCATTCATATCCTTTGTTTTTTTCCTTTCCCCAAAGCGACATCTAGGTACAGCATTGATTGCAACATTCGAGAGCAAGAGTCAAACAATTATTAACATTGGGTTACTGCGGGGTTGCTCTTGAGTTGGCTGTAAGTTTTTATTTGCACATGTCCAGGTGGCGCGCATGTGTAGACTTTGAACCCAAGCCACTGCAACAGTTGCAAGCCTCGAGGCTTTCTTTGTTAAGAGGTGCTACTAAGAAATGTTTCGTATTCATGAAGGGGCCAAGGCGTGACCATGGAAGTCGTGCGTGGGTAGACTCTAACGTAATTGATGGCTGATGACGTGGAGTATATAGACACGGGCACGAGAACAGTTTTGAGTAATCAAAGAGTTTCTTTGTCTCACTATAGCTAGGGCGGCATGACTCCAAGCTGACACATTTTTTAAGGAAAGAATTTGGTTTTTAAAGGCGCCAAGAAAGAAAAAAAAAAGTAAATATGTCACATTGCTTCAATGTCATAAAGCCACAATGTCGTAATGGTCAATGCAACAATGATAGATATACAATGACTCAATTCCACAATGGCACAATTCCACAATGGCACAATGGCACAATTCCTAAACAATCAATGCCTCACTGCCACAACATCTCAATGGCACCATGTCACGAAGCATCCATGCCTCAATGGCCAGTGTGTCAATACTAAAATGCTTAAATGACACATTGCCTCTATAAGAGAATGCAACATTTCTCTTATGTAATAATTATACATTTCCTAAAGGAAACAATACAACAATGCCAAAGTTCCTCAATACCATAAAGTTTTGAAGACAATTTGATTAGCCCGTATGTTACCACAATGCCCATTTTTCTCAAAGAATGAAATAGCGAAACGAGGTATGTGGAAGCTTGAAATAAAATAACAGGACAAAAAACAAGGACGTTTCGGCATAAAGCCTTCCTCAGCCAACAATAGAAATGAAAATATAACAAAGAAAAGAACACAGTAGACAACTCAAGCAGTATTCATTCGTGTCTCCGGAAGTGGGAAAACAGGAAGCGAGAGAATATAAATATTGACACTGTGAAAAATAAAGTCCACAATAATAATGGACCAGAATATCCAGGGATACATCAACAAACAGCAATAAGAAAATAGATGAAATATAGGGAAACGGAGAAACATCAGTAGGATATTATTTGATTAATACCATATGGAGATATGGTGCCAAACAGCTGAATAAATTTATTTTCCATTTTAACCCTATCTGGTGTGTTACTGCATGAAATCAGTGCCGTAATGGTTACATCCAATGCACCTTTATGTTCTTTTTGGTTGAAATGAGAAGAGACCGGGGAAGGTTTACATTGCTCAATATCCCTTAGAGGTTCAGTAAACCTATCAGCCAATCTTCTCCCAGTCTCCCCTATGTAACTAGATTGGCATCTACGGCAAACAATCGCATATATTACATTTCTGCTGACACAGGTGAAACCCTCTTTAATGGTAAAGGTACCTTTAGGGAGGCCAATGAATTCAGTTTGGAGTGTAAAGGGACAAGTTCTGCAGCGGCCTCTTAAGCATGGTTTAGTACCAACGTAAGACGGTTCACATCGAAGACGACTATGGACCAGAAGATCACCTAGATTTCTGTCCCGTCTAAAGATAATCAGTGGAGGGGATGAGAAAACCCTGTTGGTATCAGGGTCAGCAAGAAGTATGCTACGATTTTTTAGGAATATTTTTTTGGCAGTTAAATTGTGAGGGTTGTAGGTTAGTATAAGTTTGGTACGATCCTCATTGTTGTTTGGGCGATTTTTTAAAGCCTCTTTTCGTGTGATCATGCTGATGCGATCTAGTGCTGAGACCAGAGTAGTTTCAGGATAGGATCTGGAGCGGAAGAAATCCATCATTTCATCGGCTCTTTCTAGAAATTCTTCATCAATTTTGCAGAGACGCCGTAGTCTAAGAAGTTGTGAGAAAGGTATAGAGTCTTTGCATGATTTAGGGTGGGAGGATGAGTACAATAGGTAACTATGGCTGTCAGTAGGTTTGTAGTGGGCAGATGTAATCAATACGTTTTCTTTCAAAGTTACGGTGATATCAAGGAAGTTGACAGAATGTTCAGAAATTTGAGAAGTAAATTTTATTGATGGGTGAAATGAGTTTAAAAAATCTATAAATTTCTGGAGATCATTAGTTTCCATGCTTGTGATACCTATTCCGTCATCTATGTATCTCCTATAAAATTCAAGCATATGGCCAGTATATTCCCTCTCTATCATATATTCAAAATGACCCATGAATAGGCAAGCATAGCTAGGGCCCATTTTGGTGCCCATGGCTACACCACTGATTTGGTCAAAGAAATGACCATTAAATTCAAAGGAGTTGAGGTCAAGTACCAGTTCGGCCAATCTGATGATAGTGTCAGTAGGAATAGAGGAGTGCGATTTTTTTTCTAGGAAAAATTTCAAAGCCCTAAGGCCGTCAGCATGTGGGATTGATGTGTATAAGGAGCAGACATCAAGTAAAAACAGTGAGTGTTTTGTGTCAGGGTTGATGTTTAGAGTATTAAATGTCACTAAAGCGTGGTTGGTATCTTTAATGTAGGAGGGTAATGAGGTAACATAGGGTTGAAAGACTTCATCTAGAAATTCTGAAATGTGTTCAGTGGGGCAAGCGCAGGCTGAGACAATAGGTCGTCCTGGGTTGCCCACTTTGTGAATTTTAGGCAGCAAATAGAAAGAAGGTTTGCCAAGGTCAGTATTGAAAATGTGTAAGGAAGAGGCCGATTTTGGAAGTGCCGATTCGTTAATGAGTTTTTTTATTGTTTGATACACAATTTCATTATGTTGAACAATGGGGTTATTCTTGAGGGGCTTATAGGATCTTTCATCCCTTAATTGTTTATCAGCCTCTTTAATATATAAATTATTGTCCCAAACTACGACAGCGCCACCCTTGTCGGCACGTTTGATCACAATGTCGTTACGTTTACGTAACGTAGACAGCGCCTGAGATTCTTGTTTAGAGAGGTTGGAATGGCGAAGTTTTGGGAGAGAGAGATTGTTGAGGACATGTTGAGTGCTACTGATGTAGATATCCAATGCTTTGGATTGATCCGATGGTGGTGTCCAGGTCGACTTACGCTGTCTCTGAAATGAGAACAATTCATCCTCCTGTTGTGTGTTATCTCTGCCATAAAAGTAGTACTGTGGTCTCATTTTTCTCAGTGCCACAATTCAGTCTCTTGGTGCGTTTAGTGGAAAATCTAACCCAGGTGTAGACCCTGAAACCGTCAAAGCGAGAGTTTTTTTTTTTTTTTTTAATAGTAGGATAAATTTTTAAATTTCATTTTTTTTCTTTTAAAAACTTTTTTTTTTTAACAAAAAATCCGTCAAAGCGAGAGTTTTTTTTTTTTTTTTAATAGATGGATAATCTTGAAATTTGCATTGTTGCTCTTTAAAAGACTTGATTTATTGAACAAAAAATGTGTGTATTGCCTAGATCAGAGCTATGAGATGGAGTCAACATGGCGGTAAAGTACAAAGGAATAAAAGAAATTATTCTCATGCAAAATCCATTGTCTTTCTTCTCATAAATTTGACGCCAATAATTGAGTTGATGAGTTTTGGATACAGTTTTAATCTTAACTAATGCTGTTACACAGTGTTGGGCTAGACTTAAGAAGCCGATTCATGTTTGAAAACCCAACCTCTATTTTTGAAACGTCAAAACGAACATTGACCAAACGGCCTTAAAAACCTTAGGCTAAACGGCCTTAACAAACGTAGGCTAAACGGCCTTAACAACCATAGGCTAAATGGCCTTGACAACCTGAGGCTAAACGGCCTTAACAACCTTAGGCTAAACGGCCTTAACAACCATAGGCTAAATCGCCTTAACAACCTGAGGATAAACGGCCTTAACAAACGTAGGCTAAACGGCCTTAAAAACCTTAGGCTAAACGGCCTTAACAAACGTAGGCTAAGCGGTCTTAACAACCTTAGGCTAAAAAGCCTTAACAAACGTAGGCTAAACGGCCTTAACACCCTTAGGCTAAATGGCCTTAACAACCTTAGGCTAAACGGCCTTAACAACCATAGGCTAGATGGTCTTAACAACCATAGGCTAAATGGCCTTAACAACCTTAGGCTAAACGGCCTTAACAACCATAGGCTAGATGGCCTTAACAACCATAGGCTAAATGGCCTTAACAAACATAGGCTAAACGGCCTAAACAACCATAGGCTAAACGGCCTTAACAACCATAGGCTAAACAGCCTTAACAACCATAGACTAAATGGCCTTAACAACCATAGGCTAAACGGCCTTAACGACCATAGGCTAAACGGCATAAACAACAATAGGCTAAACGGCCTTAACTACCATAGGCTAAACGGCCTTTACAATCGTAAGCTAAATGGCCTTAACAACCATAAGGTAAACTGCCTTAACAATTACAGGCTAAACGTGCTTTTATAAACGTAGGCTAAACGGCCTTAACAAACATAGGCTGAACGGCCTTAACCACCATAGGTTGAACGGTCTTTACAATAAAGCTAAATGGTCTTTACAACCATATGCTAAACGACCTTAACAACCATAGGATGAACGACCTTAACAACCATAGGCTAAACGGCCTTAACTACAATAGGATGAACGACCTTAACAACCATAGGCTAAACGGCCTTAACAACCATAGGATGAACGACCTTAACAACCATATGCTAAATGGCCTTAACAACCATAGGATGAACGACCTTAACAACCATATGCTAAATGGCCTTAACAACCATAGGATGAACGACCTTAATAACCATATGCTAAACGGCCTTAACAACCATAGGATGAACGACCTTAACAACCATATGCTAAATGGCCTTAACAACCATAGGATGATTGACCTTAACAAACATATGCTAAATGGCCTTAACAACCATAGGATGAACGACCTTAACAACCATAGGCTAAACGGCCTTAACAATCATATGCTAAACGGCCTTAACAACCATATGCTAAACGGCCTTAACAACCATTGGCTTAATGGCCCTAACGTCCATAGGCTAAACGACCTTAACAAACGTAGGCTAAATGGCCGTAAAAGGAATATTCATAACAGCAAAAGGAAACATGGATTAACGGTCTTAAAAACCATAGGATTAACACCATCCAACTAACCCAACACGTCCCACCACTGTTACAAGGCCACACCATCCAACTAACCCAACACGTCCCACCACTGTTACAAGTCCACACCATCCAACTAACCCAACACGTCCCACCACTGTTACAAGTCCACACCATCCAACTAACCCAACACGTCCCACCACTGTTACAAGTCCACACCATCCAACTAACCCAACACGTCCCACCACTGTTACAAGTCCACACCATCCAACTAACCCAACACGTCCCACCACTGTTACAAGTCCACACCATCCAACTAACCCAACACGTCCCACCACTGTTATAAGGCCACACCATCCAACTAACCCAACACGTCCCACCACTGTTACAAGTCCACGGTTCTATTGACTTGGCTGACTATCCTGTGCTGGTACCAGGGAGGCTGGAGCGAGTCTTCCGTCATGGATCTATAGTATTCTTGTGGCAAGTCAATTAACGTTCAAGATCTACATCTGATCTGGTTTAAAGGACTCTTGAGAACAGAAGATCTACATCTGATCTGGTTTAAAGGACTCTTGAGAACAGAAGATCTACATCTGATCTGGTTTAAAGGACTCTTGAGAACAGAAGATCTACATCTGATCTGGTTTAAAGGACTCTTGAGAACAGAAGATCTACATCTGATTTGGTTTAAAGGACTCTTGAGAACAGAAATCTCCTCGAAAATACTTATATCTTTTGGGGGAATTTTTTTTATTTTTTTTATTTAGTTGAAGATTTAATGAAAAAAACTGACTATTCATCGTTTTAGGAATCAATTTCTTTAGATGAGGGTTTTAAAAATGAAGAAGTGAAGACAACTGGGTTACGCCCTCGAATATGTTTTTACGTTGATTTTTGCGTCACATATGGACATAAATAAAAATTATGGTAAAAAAAAACCAAAAACATGATTGAGAATGGCATCATTGTGAAAAAAGGAAAGAAGATATTTACTCATTGTACGTATAATATGGATTTGAACAGTTCACGAAACGTATGAACACAAAAATAATCATACACATTTAAATTAACAAAAACTATGACGTATCTAAAATTACACATGTACACAGTAACTGAGTATCTCGCCTACAAATTTACTAACATATACACAACAATTGAGTAACTCGCCTCCACAATCACTAACATGTACACAATAACGGAATACATCCTCTCTAAATTTACTAACATGTACACAATAACACACTGCCTCACCTCTGAATTTACAAACATGTACATAATAAAGATATACGCGTCTCTATCATTACTGAGTTGTACACAATACAGGACACTCGCGCATCTACCTTTACTAAAATGTACACAAATAATGAATACCTCGCCTCTAACTTTACGAACATTTACACAAATATTGACTACCTTGACTCTGACTTTACAAGCATGTACACGATACAAAATATCTGACTAGCTCGTCTCTGACTTGACAATCATGTACAAAATAAATTAAGAGTTTGAGTCTGACTTGATTAACATGTACCCAATAAGTGATAACTTTGTCTCTAAATTAAATAACGTTTACACAATAACTAAGATGGCGCATATAACTTAAACTAATATGTACACAATAACTGACTACCTCGACTCTAACTTTATTAACATGTACACAATAAATGACTGTTTCGCCTCTATCTTTACTAACATGTAAACAAAACTGTCTACCTCACCTTTAAATTTACTAACATGTACACAATATTTGACTTCCGCGCCTCGATTAATGCTAACATGTACGTAGTAACTGACAACCTCAGCTCTAAAGTTACTAATATGTGCACAACAATTGACTACCTTGCCTACGAATTTAATGGCCACTAGCTTTACTAACATTTACACAATAATGGATTACAGAGCCTCTAACTTTAATAACATGTAAACAATAATTGACTACCTCAACTCTAACTTTACAACAAATTTTCACAATAAGTGACTACCCCACAGCTAACTTTTCTTAAAATTTCACAATTACTGACTATCAAGCAATTAACTTAAATAGCATGTGTACAATAACTGACTATCGTGAATCAAATTTTACTAACAAATACACATTATATGTCATCTTGCCTCAACTTTACTGATATGTACACAATAACTGACTTCCGCAACTCTAGCTTTATTAACATTTACACAATCTAGGAAGACATCGCATCTAACTTATCTAACATGGACTCAATAACTGACTACCTCGCCATTAACTTTACTAACATGTAAACAATAACTGACTACAGCGTCTTAACTTTACTAACATGTAAACAATAACTGACTACATCGTCTTAACTTTACTAACATGTAAACAATAACTGACTACAGCGTCTTAACTTTACTAACATGTAAACAGTAACTGACTACAGCGTCTTAACTTTACTAACATGTAAACAATAACTGACTACAGCGTCTTAACTTTACTAACATGTAAACAATAACTGACAACAGCGTCTTAACTTTACTAACATGTAAACAATAACTGACTACAGCGTCTTAACTTTACTAACATGTAGACAGTAACTGACTACCGCGCCTTTTACTTTATTAACATGTACACAATAGATGAATATCGTGCCTCTAACTTTACATACAAGTGCACAATGACTGACTACATCGACTTTAACTTAACAAACAAGTACACAATAACTTACTTCATTGTCTATAACATCTACTAACACTGTAACTGGCTATGGTGCCTCTAACATTACTAACATTTACGTAAAAAATGGCTACCTCACCTCTAACTTTATATACCTTTACACAATAACGGAGTACTTCGACTCTAACTTTACTAACTTTTACACAATCTCTGAATACCTCGCCTCTAACTTTACTAATATGTACACAATAACGAACTACAACGCCTCTAAATTTACCAATTTTTACATAATCTCTAACTATTTTGCCTCTAACTTTCCATAAATGTACATAATTACTGACTACCTCGCCTCTAACTTTACTCACATATTCACAATAGCGCACTAACCCACCTCTGACTTAACGAAATAGTTCATAATAAAGGACTACTGCGCATCTAAATTTTCTAACGTGTACAAAATAACGTGTATCTCATTCCTAAATTTGCTAACAAGTACACAATAACGAAATACCTCAAATCTTACTTTAATGACATTTACACACTCTCTCACTACATCGTCTCTAACTTTACTAGCGTGTACACAATCTCTCACTGCCTCGTCTCTAACTTTACTAGCGTGTACACAATCTCTCACTGCCTCGTCTCTAACTTTACTAGCGTGTACACAATCTCTCACTACATCGTCTCTAACTTAACTAGCATGTACACAATCTCTCACTACTTCGTCTCTAACTTAACTAGCGTGTACACAATCTCTCACTACCTCGTCTCTAACTTAACTAGAGTGTACACAATCTCTCACTACTTCGTCTCTAACTTAACTAGCGTGTACACAATCTCTCACTACCTCGTCTATAACTTAACTAGCGTGCACACAATCTCTCACTACCTCGTCTCTAACTTAACTAGCGTGTACACAATCTCTCACTGCCTCGTATCTAACTTAGCTAGCATGTACACAATAGCTGACTACCTCGTCTCTAACTTAACTAGCATGTACACAATAGCTGACTACCTCGTCTCTAACTTAACTAGCATGTACACAATAGCTGACTACCTCGTCTCTAACTTAACTAGCATGTACACAATAGCTAACTTCCTCGTCTCTAACTTAACTAGCATGTACACAATAGCTGACTTCCTCGTCTCTAACTTTAATAAAGTTTACACAATCTATAAAGACATCTCTTCTAACTTTCCTGACTCTACACAAATTCTGACAACCTCACTTTTGTCTTTAATAACATGTACACACTAAATGAATGCCACGCCTTTAATTTTACGTGCATGTACAACATAACTGACTACCTCACATCTGACTTGACTAACATGTACACAATAACTGACTACTGCACCTCTAACTTTTCATACATGTACACAATAACTTACTATTATCCTCTAAATTTACTAACATGTAGACAATAACTGACTACCTCATCTTTAACTAAATTAACATGTTCATAATTGCTGACTACCGCTTCTCTAACTTTACATACATGTACACGAAAACTGATTGCCTCTCCTCTAGCTTTACTCACATGTATGCAATAACTGATTACCTCGCATCTAACTTTACAAAAATGTACATAATAACTGACTACCTCACCTCTAACTTTACAAACAGGTACACAATAACGCACTGCAACGCCTCCAAATTTACATACATGTACACAATAACTGAGTGCCTCTCCTGTAATTTCACTAAAATGTACAGAATAACTAACTACCCATTGTCTAACTTTACTGACATAGACACAATGACTGACAACCTCACCTATAACTTTACTAACATGTACAAAGTAAATGATTACCTCATCTCCAACTTTAATAACATGTACACAATAACTGAGTGCCTCTCCTGTAATTTCAGTAACATGTACACAATAACCGACTACCTCACCTCTAACTTTAATAACATGTACACTGTTCAAAAATAAAAAGGCTAATTTTCCAAAACACACATTTTTTAATTTTTTTTTGAAGCAGACACCTCACCTTTTTAATGAGCTGATCGAAGCATAAATTGGCGACCTTGTTTTCCTTGGAGGATTTATTAAAACACATTCCTATCCTTACAGGACTTACAAAGAAATTGTTGACTACAAGGACTGGGTATCTGTGATATTTAGTGTAGACGCGTATGTGGCTTACCTGATTCAGAGTGTTGAGACCAATGGTTTTGGATGTTATTTGTTCGGTATAGATGCCGATCGATCCTTCATGAGCACGTCCGGTTTTATGCCAGTAAGTTTTAAATAAAGGTATTTTTTTTTAGAATGGTACACTGGGATATATTATGTCACTGAAAGGTAACAATAATATTATGGTTGACATTAATGACATATATCTAAAAGGTAAATTGTGATGTTATAGCTTATTGATAGATAATATTATTATCATATTTTTCATTAATGTAATATTATGTTGAAATGATATTTTGAGATATGTAACAATAATAATTATATATATGTGTGGGTTATGATATTACTTGTAGAGTTGAAGTTATCGCTTACACTATTTATCCACATTTATATACGTCCATGATTATCCAAACAATTACCAGAGAACTCCTTGAATTAGCACCACGACATTTATTAACTGATAAACGTAAACACAATACAATAATATCTCTATAGATCAGAGCAAAATGTAATTCTTCATCTAACTTCTTCCATTTTACAATCAACTTTAAGATGCTGCTTATTAACTAAATGACCGTAGCAAGTGCTAATAAAAGAATATCTGCAACCGTCACTTTCGGTTTTATTCCATCCCATCATTCCTTAACTTTCTGTTTTTCTACTTAACAAAATAATGCATTATTTTCCGAAACAAAACTTATATATAAATATTCAATCTGTGACAATATATTATTGCTTTTTTTTTAGAGACAACATTAATATTTCACATCAATGCCATATAGTTAAATTGCATGTTGAGATCAACTAGTTTTTTTGTGAATTAAACTTTTAAAAAAATGACATGACATTAATATCCTGTATTGAATACTAGATGTTGATTTAATCGTTTACTGATAATTAACATTACAATCATATTTAACTTTCATTCTACATTTATCACTAATATTATAGTTAACATTGATATAATGTTTGAAAATATTTTAACTTTGAGCAAAAACATTGGCTTTAATAATTAAAATAAAATTTGATATTTGTATAATATTGACGCAAAATATCATACTTAAACTTGCTGTTATGAATTCTTTATCATTAACATATTTTAAAATTAATTCATAATTTAACATGCGTATCTCCTTTGAGACTTTTAATATACTCATTAAGTGAAATATCACATTCAACTTCTATTATTTATACGTTAGTTACATGAAAAGCACAGTGATCATGATTATGATATAATTTAACTTTACTAGCGTTGTTGGAATATTAAAAGCACAGGGATCATGATTATGATTTAATTTAGCTATACTAGCGTTGTTAATATTAAAAGCACAGCGATCATGATTATAATATTTAACTTAACTAGTGTTGTTAACATTACGAGCAAAGGGGTCATGATTATGATATTTTTCTTTTCTAGCGCTGTTAATATTAAAAGCACAGGGATCATGATTATGATATTTAGCTTTACTAACGTTGTTAGCATTAAAAGCACATGGATCATGATTATAATATTTAGCTTTACTAACGTTGTTAGCATTAAAAGCACTGGGATCATGATTATGATATTTAGCTTTACTAACGTTGTTAGCATTAAAAGCACAGGGATCATGATTATGCTATTTAGCTTTACTAACGTTGTTAGCATTAAAAGCACAGGGATCATGATAATGATATTTAGCTTTACTAACGTTGTTAGCATTAAAAGCACAGGGATCATGATTATGATATTTAGCTTTACTAACGTTGTTAGCATTAAAAGCACAGGGATCATGATTATGATATTTAGCTTTACTAACGTTGTTAGCATTAAAAGCACAGGGATCATGATTATGATATTTAGCTTTACTAACGTTGTTAGCATTAAAAGCA
>CAXITT010000213.1:266885-329132 GCA_964033795.1 Lymnaea stagnalis | reverse complement strand
TATATATATATATATATATATATATATATATATATATATATATATATATATATATATATATATATATATATATATATATATATAAACAATTGGTGCCGGTACACGGTGATGGATTCCCTAACTTTTAACGACCATTTCGCACCTCGATGAAAGCTAAATCACAACTGCAACGATTCTAAATGTCTAAAACAAGTTAATTTTATAATTAACCAACTTAATTCTTTTATTAATATTTTATTAGAATACCGTATACATTTGTTATGATTTGTAAAATTTAACTAACAACTTATTCAAGTTATTCTGGATTTACATTTTAAAAATTGTGTTAAGTTCTCTTGTGTTTTATAGGGAATAACCCTGTTAAAAATGAAATATAAATGTTGAATAAATTATTCATAATAAATTGCAAAGTTTGATCCAATTCTCAACTGAAGTATACTCCCGACTGCGTTCTTTGCTGTTTGGATCTGTGGCTGAATGTCTGCCTCTAAGCAACCGTGAATCAACGTATCTTGTAGGGTCAAAACGTACGAGTGGTTGTCCAACTAATCTGATAAATAACAGAGACGATACATTTGTTGTCATCAATGAACTTCTTGTTGGGGTGATGATAAAATTCATTTGCGAAAATCCTCTTTCGGCTTGACTTGAAGAAATTGGGATTGTACTAAGAGCAATTTGCAAAGAAAGTAGGTTATCCGGAATGTTTTTTTCGATGAGATATTCACGAAATCTGCTAACATTATTCTTTCGTTTAATTGCAATCTTGTTGACAAGTTTCTCATTTCTGTTTCGCCAAATCTTAAGTGAGTACCAATGTTGCCCGAACATTGCTTTGAATCGAGCATTCGAGCCCAATATGCCAACTCGGCATCTTCACTAGAAAGCAATCTTTGTTCCATTGATTCTTTTATTTTTTTTTGTAAAAAGCTTTTACGTCAATTGGTGGATCTCTTGTACAGTTTTTGGTGTGAAGTGAAACTCCTTTGAAATGGTTACCATCTACCGCAGTGGCCGCAATGTTATAATAAGGACCTTGAATAATTTGCCTTTCTTCAAAAATCTGTATAACAGTCTTGATTTTTTGATCTCCTCTGTAGATGTCTATGTTGCGCTCGTGCAAATCCAAACTTAACTCTGACAATTCTTGGAGCGCATTGCACATCAATCCGAGGTCTAGTACAAATTCAAAATAAGTAATCTTTTGCTGCAGACCTTCATACATGCATTGATCTTTTTTGTCTCTGGTTGAATCAAGTTATGCTTGTGCAAAATGTTGTACTAAAACTTCATAATCTTTCCAAACTTCTAAAAAAAGAATGGAAGCTGGATGCCACCCATCGCGTGCTTAACATTCTTCCAATTTTTAACAACGCAGCCTCTAACAAACGAGCACATATTTGCAATTCTCTGCAATGTTTGGGTGGAGAATGATAAACTACATACAGTTTATCAATGAATGCCTTAAATCTGTCTATCCCTGAAACTTGTTTTACGACATCATCAAAGGAAAGTTCCAGTCGGTTATTTGAACAATGCCAAACAAGAACAGATTGAAACTTTTCTTTTACAATGTCTTGACGCCACTTTTGCTTCCCAACATCACAGTTGCTCCATCAAATGCAAGAGAAACTAAGTTTCTTCTTAGAAAGTCTTCTATTAACCCATAGAAATGAAGACAGTGTAGTAAAGAAGCAAAAATTCCATTTGCGGTTAAACTTTCGAGTTCTACCAAATACAATAATAAATTTACTGGTGAGGTAATTCCACTGTCTGCAAGACAAAAATGAATATACACAATTAAAGTCTATCTTTGGCTAAGCGTATTTGATTCGTCGATGATCAATTAAAATTGTATTGTTCGACCGTACAATTTCTTGTAACAATTTTTTTCTCATTTCACAACTAATGTGATTCACTACTTTTATGCAAGCATTGGTTGATTGAAGAATACGGCCCATCTCAACTCCGACTAGTTCTTGCGAATCTATTTTAGATTCGAAATTATGAAACGATTGGTTTTCTTTGGCTACTTTATATGCTGTACGAAAAATCTTTGCAGTTACGATTTTCTCAAGAGTTAATGCCTTTAACAACACGTTCTCAATAAGTGCTGCATCGCCTTCTATTAGGATCTTAAGCGCAGCTTTGTGTGGCGTAGTTTCTTTATGATCGAATAATTTCTTTCTTAAAGACAAAAGCTTGTTGTTGTCGATTAGTACCGAAGTAAGTTATTTTATTGTCGGCCCATTCGTTCGATACCTTCATTCCCATCTTTGCCTCGACTCCGAGATTGTCAACTTTTCGGCAGGGATACAACCAATTTTTCTATTATGGATGGATAGCCAATCATATTTCACAAGGAAATAATTTATTTGATCTACAGTCCAGCAGGTAGGCAAATCAACATCTGCAGGCTGCAGTTGTGCAAAAGTAACAGAGGAATCAAGAACGATATCTGACGGCTTTGGTTCCGATAGTTCCATTAGGGTTCCTTCTGTGACATTGGCTTCTGCCGTTATTTCTTCAGTCTGTCTGTTGTTTTTTTACTTACTGGCAAAGTCCCAGTCGGAACATCGATTGAATGCGAAAAGAAATCAGAAACTTTCTTCATTTCCAAAGTGGGCTAAGAAATAATTATTACTTCAATTATCAATTTCTAACTGCACTCGTTTTGATTTCTTTAAGTCTTAATTAATACATTTAAATTTTGAAATTTTAAAGGCATTACGTCTTTAAAACAACCATGACCGGAAAGAGTTTAATAACCAATGACGTAACATTACGAGTGTGTGCGGAAAGCAGTTTCGCATTTTATCTTTTAATTCTTTTTGCGCGCAATTTTAAAATAATTCAATTTTAAGAAAATAATAATATACTAAATTAATAATAAACGTTAAAATACTAGAAAAGTAATACTTTTGTCCCCACATTTAAAAAGGTGCCTTAAGGTCTTACCGGTGCCTACCGGCAAAAAAAAAAAACCACTGTGTATATTTCAGTGTCTAATAGTCTTCATATGTGGTCCTTTTCTATATTTAAGTGACTAATTGTGTATATTTAAGTGTATTACATAATGTAGGTATAGATTAAGATTTTAAATAATTATACGGTCAAACCTCATGGCAAAACCCGGTGATACCCTGCCTCAGCAATAAACACCAATCACTTAGACCGGTGCAAACATCTAATAAACACCAATCACTTAGACCGGTGCAAACATCTAGTAAACACCAATCACTTAGACCGGTCAAACATCTAATAAACACCAATCACTTAGACCGGTGCAAACATCTAATAAACACCAATCACTTAGACCGGTGCAAACATCTAGTCGGCAGATACATTTTGTACAAATTGGTAAAGAAAATGCGTAAACAGCATGAAGGCAAGATGTATTTTCGATAGCATACCATTTCCTATCGAGCAGGATTCCTGGTGGCAATCGGATCGCTGACACCAGAGCCTGGCGACCGTAATGAGAACCTAGCACTGCTCTACTAACGCATGCTTCAATAGGTTGGACGGCAACAGGGGCCCGAACTGCAGGCATTGCAGTCTGGTCCCATCTATTGGCAAATGTTCGATACTAGATAGTGTGGATGAGGTTAGGGTTGTGGTTATGACGATTTCATATGGCCTAGAGCGGCGGAAAGATCTGGTAGTCAATTTACTATCGTAGCTAGTTGTCAACGTACTGGACTAGGCTTTAAGGCACAGCTCTGCAGATATAGCTGGTTTTCAATGTACTATCTTTGGCCTTAAGCCTTATCAAGGCAAATACAAGTGGTTGTCAATGTACTAGCCTCGAATTTAAGAGTTGCAGCTGAAGCCTTGACCAGGATATTTGTTTTACTGTAAAGAATAAAATCAAATATATACATTTTAAAATATAATACCATATTTTTGCTATGTTAAATTTTAAGGAAGTCTTATACAACTTATAATCAATATTATTTTTTTCATAAACCAGGGCGTAATGTTGCACATTTTAGTAAAGTCCATATACCGGGTTTTGCGGACACTATTCACTTGTCTCCGTATTTCAACGAATTTCTTAACTCGAAGGGAAAATCAAAATTAACTCTCTCCCTGTCTGGAAATAACACGTTTGGTATATCACTGCCTGAAGAACTGCAGCTTCTTACCTTGGTGATTTTATCAGGTAACTCTTGTGTTACATCATTGCCTGAAAAACTGCAGCGTCTTACCTTGGTGATTTATTTAATTTTAATGTTGTAGCATTTTATAATACAAGTACCACTATGAGTGTAATAGTTATGTTATTTTTATGTCATTGCCACGAGCAATGCAATAACTCAATTATGATTTTAACTGGTAATAATTTTGTAATTTGGTATTTAATATTACACAATGAATATATACTATTTATATATTTATTAGCATTCGTCGGTCACTTTGAGACGATAGTGTAATCTTTGAGGGGCAAAATAACAAGGCCTGTCATATTGTTTATATATAAGACTAAAAGCTGGTTCCATACACTGCAAATCCCCTCTCTCCATGCAACTGGATAGCCCAAGGAAACGTTATATATGGATGATAGAGCCTGGCACACGTTGCGACGCAGGACTTATTGGACATTTTTCATATATATAAATATTTTTTTTGAAATTTTTGGATCTAGGTCTTGACACCAATGAAACACTCAGCTTTCAAATCATATGCAAGGATCGTGAAAACATTGTTAAATTTGAAATGGACTATGTCGCCTCAACGTCTCAGACACGCATGTTTCACATCCATTTCCCTACCTTTGAGCCCGTCTCCAGTCTGCAGCTGCTGCTCAACTCCGGTATCATTGCGATATGTGACATGCTGGTGTTTATAGGTATTGCAAAAAAAAAAAATAATAAAAAAAAAAAATAAAAAAAAATTAAAAAAAAAAAAATCCATTAAAAAAAAAAAAACCCCAACAAAAACCAAAGCAACTATCATTGCGATATGTGACATGCTGGTGTTTATAGGTATTGCAAAAAAAAAAATAATAAAAAAAAAAAATAAAAAAAAATTAAAAAAAAAGTAATCCATTAAAAACAAAGAAACCCCTACAAAAACCGAAGCAACTACAGACATTGTTGAAATCTCTGGAAACCCAGGTTAGCTGGCAAACGTTATCAAAGATTAGTGTTTATCATTCAACTCTTATGTGGGGGATCACGGTACCGAGGGGATTTCAGGTTTTAAATAATCTTAAATTGTTTTCGAACATTTCCACATCTCTACACACTTGAGATTTCTGCAACTTAAGGAGGTTTGGCGGATATGTATGTAGATATAGCTTTATATATGTATCTATCTCTCTCTCTATATATACATATATATATATCCCCGAAAATTGTTCAAATTAAAATATCAGCTAAATAACTTACACTAACCGATGATAATATGATTACAAATATACTTTAAAGACGCCCGTAAGGAAGGTTTTAACAGCTTTTGCCTTTTCACGTTTCTAAAAATATAGTGTTATTCTTGATAATTATTAGAGTTGGTATGTCCATTATTAATCTGATCCCCTTCTCCTAAAAGAATCATCTGATCCCCTTCTCCTAAAAGAATCATCTGATCCCCTTCCCCTAAGAGAATCATCTGATCCCCTTTCCCTAAAAGAATCATCTGATCCCCTTTTCATAAAAGAATCATCTGATCCCCTTCCCCTAAAAGAATAAACTGATCCCCTTCCCCTAAAAGAATCATCTGATCCCCTTCCCCTAAGAGAATCATTTGATCTCCTTCCCCTAAGAGAATCATCTGATCCCCTTCCCCTAAGAGAATCATCTGATCCACTTCCCCTAACAGATTCATCTGATCCCCTTCCCCTAAAAGAATCATCTGATCCCCTTCCCCTAAAAGAATCATCTGATCCCTTTCCCCTAAAAGAATCATCTTCCACGACGTTTTTTTTAAATATTGAAATTTTGTGTTAAACGTATTTTTTTTTAAATATTTGAAATTGCAATCTAAAGCCATCATTTCTAATTTGATGTTTGTCTTCAATCAACTTTAATCGTGTTAGTTACTGTAACCCACACGTAGACCACGGTGAGTTATGTCCAGTAATCAACACCGCAGACCATGATGAGCTAGCTATATTGCGTAAGAAACACGTAGACCATATTGAGTTATTGTCACGTCTCGTCACGCAGATTGTCCTGCCCCCTTCTACGGCACCAACTGCACTGATGTGTGCGAAGACCAATGTTCCCGCGGGCTCTGCAACTTTGATGGCACGTGCCACTTTTGCAAGGGAACTACTGACCACAGGACATGTGAAGAAGAAGGTGTGTGAGCAAGCTAGAAACTTTAAAAAAAATAGAATAATTTAAATTAAAAAGTCAAAATTCCTGTAGCGTTTGAATATTTTAACGCATACTGATTAATGAGCTTAACATTCATATGTTTTAATTTTTTTCTCTTACAAGCTTAAATTCTTAAAAAACATTCTAACAATTGAGAACACTATATTTTCATTCAAAGTAATGCATTCGGTTGTTTGATCAATAATGCACATACAATGAAATGTGAGCCGAATGTATCTCTCTTATAAACGTAAACAATCATACAATTTGGTAGGCACATTGATTCATTCCAAATAAGTCGTCCAAATTAGCTAAAACAAAGAAATAAAGTTATAAATCAATGTTTATTAATATATATTTTTATTTTTGCTATTTCTTTAGAAGTTAGTGTTGTAATAATAACTATTATAATTGTACGTAACACAATCACTGCAACACAGAATGTGAACATTTCAATGGTATGGCTTTAGATTACACATTGTTTTAGTGACAGCGAGCGTCAAAGTAAGTTGGGAGCTTTGTTTTTTTCAATTACAAGTAGTCTGATGTTAAGACGACTGTGCAGATCTGAGAGCAGGTATGTTAATTTGTGTGTTCTGTCTCTGTTTTCCGTTCAATGGCAGTGACACGCTCATTATGTGTTTATGCGTCTAGAAAAAACATCTACTTTACAAGGAAAAACCACTACCACTTCTACGCTTACAGGAAACACCACTACAACTGCTACGCTGAAAGGAAAATCCACAACATTGAAAGGTAAATATTTCAAATCGTATGCTGTCAGCAAATTTACAAGAAATGTTCATATTGTCCAGTGGATGATTAATTTTGATGTTTTTCAAAACTGTGAGTCGAATCGATGCTGCTGTTCCACTGGTTCATTCTTTCGTCCGAATCCAAGACGAGGCCCAATTGAGTAGGTAATAAACATGTAAGATGATAGTGAGAATAGGACACGATTTAGTGTAATGCCCTGCTCAGACAAAATGGCTGACCGTCAGTGTTTTTATGGAGGTGTACCAACGATCGCTGGTGGAAATAAAAAAAAATCAATTTTAAAAAAATGAAGACTAAACGCCAGTGTTGTCCTAGAACTTACGGTTATTTTAAGGAAAAATACAATGTTTAATTTTTTTTTTTTTTTGTATAAGAAATAATTGGTAGCCATTAGACAGTAAATGTGACCGCTTTGTCTAAATCCAACTAAAATAGCGAACTCTGTCGTAGTTATGATTAATGCGTCTTAAGTAGTTGAATTTAGTCGTATTTAAGATAAATGCAATTTATATTGTTGACCTCAGTCGTAGCATATCCACCTTTCATTTACAATATAATTACAAATAAAAATGATTTAACTATTTCCTATTTAAATGAAATCCCAACACTTAGCATTGAGTCACTGCCTGTATATTCTACACACAGAGTTCCAAAGTGAAATGTGGCTTACCTTGACCTTTTGTAAGATTAAACGTCACCTTTTCCATAAAAGAAACAATTTCTTACTGGACACTCTTTACTTCTATTTTATTTTTACGTTTTAAAACTTCCTCTGTTAAGATGAGATTACTGAACAAGTTACACACACATGTAAGTATTATAATGAGTTTGATCATTTCCTTTTTTATTCTCTTTCCAATTTGTGTTTATCTAAGCGTTAAATATAATTCCTTTAATAAATGCCATCGTGTTTTGTTACAGTGCAGTAGTACAAAATGTCTTTATAGTTTTGAGTCCACTACTAATGTGGCTTTTTTTTGTGGGGGGGGTGGTTAAAGTTTTCTCCCATCATTGTTCTCATGCATACTAATCGTTATATCATTTTGTTTTGCTATCCTTTATTTTTCTAGTACAAAGCATTTAAATACTTTTCAGTCACACAAGCAGTTAAGGTTAAGTCTAGGAAACGATTATTATGCCTTTCTCTCTTGTGTCTTAAAAATAATTAACAAATTGCAAAATCGGTGCCAGAACTCCCGGGGCCTGAAATCCTTGGGCCTTAACACTTGGTGCCAGAATCCCGAGGGCCAGAAATCTTTGGGGTTGGAATTCCCGGGGCCTGAATTCCGGGGCCTGAAATCCTGGGGCCGAACTCTAGGGACCTGAGGTCCTGGGGCCTGAACTCTAGGGACCTGAACTCCTGGGGCCAGAACTCAAAAGGGCCGGAACACCCTGGGCCCAAAATCTACGGCACTGAACTCCCGGGTGCCTGAACTCCCGGGGCATGAACTCCTGGAGCCTGAACTCCTGGAGCCTGAACTCCCGGGGCATGAACTCCTGGGGCCTGAACTCCCAGGGCATGAACTCCTGGGGCCTGAACTCCCAGGGCCTGAACTCCTCGGGCCTGAACTCCCGGGGCATGAACTCCTGGGGCCTGAACTCCCAGGGCACGAACTCCTGTGGTCTGAGCTCCAAGGGCATGAACTCCTGGGGCCTGAAATTCCTAGTTTCAAGGTTCCTAGTTTTCCACAGTTTTCAACGCAATTCGAACCTCAATTATTTTTGATTGTGACTTTTTCATAATCAATATTTAACGTTTGTTTAGATACCTCCTGTGGTAATGGTAACATAGGTAAAAAATGTAAGAACCTCTGCAACTGTGAAAAAGGCTTGTGCGATTCAAACGGTGCCTGCATGGAAGGAACACACTGTGTAAAGCCATGGTTTTCCCACGCATGTCAATATTGTGAGTAGACACCCATTGGCTTCTTTCTGGTGTACAATCTGCTTGTAAATGTATTCAAACAAAGATCGAGTGCATATACAAACAAAGGTAGAAATCCTGTTGGAAAGTTTAACAGGCATATTTTCTTTTCTTTCTTTTTTTTTTTTTTTTTTTTTTTACATTCTAAATTTAAATTTTTTTTTTAAATTAAATTAATAAGTTGATTAATTATAAATGACAATTTAAACCTAGGACACGATTTAGTGTAATGCCCTGATGGAAGTCAGATAGTTAACGCTAGCGTCTTGAGACCCTAACGCTTGCAGCATATCCCTCTTTAACTCTTATTACAATAAGTTGTACAAAACAGAGACCCGACCTGCTGGCATTGCTCACTAGCCCAAGAGACTGAAGTGTAATTGATGAATTCTTTCTCCAAGTTCGAAGTTTAGGGTGCCAGGGCATTAATAGAGTACTTTAGATCAGACTTTGTTAGGGACACTTCCTAACAGATAGGTCACGTTGCCACATTATAGCCGATGATTTTTAGAACTCAAGCTCATGCCCTGGTCCCCCTGTGTATTGAATTTTAGTTAGTGTAATGCTCTTTTCTTAAAAATAAAACTAATGAAAGGATAGCGCTGGATAATTTCTGTAAAATCTTTTCAAGCAACACGTTCGTATACGTCGTTTAGAAAATGTATACATACGCATGATTTCTATAGTACAGCAGTTTATTGTACCAATCATTTACTTATTAATTATACTGCTTTACAAAATTATAGTCATGTCAACCTTAAGTACAACTACAATTGGTTCAACACATTTCATGTCACCCTTAAGTACAACTACAATTGGTTAAACACACTTCGATGAGGCATGTTTAACGTATTTTTTTTTAATGGGAAATTTTGCAATAAAAAATTAATTTTAAAATAATTTATTTATAACAATTTATGTTAACTCCGGTGCAGGTTAATCGTGAGGGTATCATCCCCGTTTATGTCCGAACTTAAGTCTTGTTTCAAGGGAATTTTCGTAAAGGGACTACAGTATTTTAATTTTTTTTATTTTTGTTATTTTAAACGGAAAGTAACACCAATCTTGAAGTGAATTACAAAAGTTTTAAGTTTATCAAGTTAAGGCTTTGAAATCAAGTTAGGGAGAATTGACAGAAGATTTCAGTTTGGCGTTGTTAGGGCGTTAACAACGCGTTATAAAAATAAAGGGCTAATGATTTCAGCCAATTGCGATTAATACGTTAAAATAAAATTTTAAGCAAATAAACTTAGATTTCAATGTACCAAGCTTGAGGCATTTAAAGGTCAAGTGTTAAGATTTAACTAAAAGGTTATTTAGATATATGTGTTAAACATTTTGATAATACCAAGTCCGAAGAGTAAGTCGTGTGATTGTCTCTACAACACAAAGTCTAAACAGTAAAATGAGTGATTGTCTCGACAACACAAAGTCTAAAGACATGTGATTGCATCGACAACGAAAAATCTAAAGGGTAAGACGTGTGATTGTCTCGACAACACAAAGTCTAAAGAGTAAGACATGTGATTGCATCGACAACGCAAAGTCTAAAGGAAAAGACGTGTGAAGGTCTCGACAATGCAAAATCTAAAGAGTCAGTCTTGTGAGTGTCTCGACAACACAAAGTCTAAAGAGTAAGACATGTGATTGCCTCTACAACATAAAGTCTAAAGAGTAAAACGAGTGATTGTCTCGACAAAACAAAGTCTAAAGAGAAAATCGTGTGATTGTCTAGATAATACAAACTCTAAAGAATAAGATGTGTGATTGTCTAGATAACACAAAGTCTAAAGAGTAAGTCATATGATTGTCTAGATAAAACAAAGTCTAAAGAGTAAGTCGTGTGATTGTTCAGATTGCACCATGTCTAAAGATTAAGTCGTGTGATTTTCTAGATAACACAAAGTCTAAAGAGTAAGTTGTGTGATTGTCTAGATAACACACAGTCTAAAGAGTAAGTCGTGTGTTTGTCTAGATAACACAAAGTCTAAAGAGTAAGTCGTGTGATTGTCTATATAACACAAAGTCTAAAGAGTAAGTCGTGTGATGTCTAGATAACACAAAGTCTAAAGAGTAAGTCGTTTGATTGTATAGATAACACAAAGTCTAAAGAGTCAGTCGTGTGATAGTCTAGAGAACACAAAGTCTAAAGAGTAAGTCGTGTAATTGTCTAGATAACACAGAGTCTAAAGATTAAGTCGTGTGATTATCTAGATAACACAAAGTCTAAAGAGTAAGTCATGTGATTTTCTAGATAACACAAAGTCTAAAGAGTAAGTCGTATGATTGTCTAGATAACACAAAGTCTAAAGAGTAAGTCGTATGATTGTCTAGATAACACAAAGTCTAAAGAGTAAGTCGTGTGATTGTTCAGATAGCAACATGTCTAAAGATTAAGTCGTGTGATTTTCTAGATAACACAAAGTCTAAAGAGTAAGTCGTGTGATTGTCTATATAACACAAAGTCTAAAGAGTAAGTCGTTTGATTGTCTAGATAACACAAAGTCTAAAGAGTAAGTCGTGTGATAGTCTAGATAACACAAAGTCTAAAGAGTAAGTCGTGTGATTGTCTAGATAACACAAAGTCTAAAGAGTAAGTCGTTTGATTGTCTAGATAACACAAAGTCTAAAGAGTAAGTCGTTTGATTGTCTAGATAACACAAAGTCTAAAGAGTAAGTCGTGTAATTGTCTAGATAACACAGAGTCTAAAGATTAAGTCGTGTGATTATCTAGATAACACAAAGTCTAAAGAGTAAGTCATGTGATTTTCTAGATAACACAAAGTCTAAAGAGTAAGTTGTGTGATTGTCTAGATAACACACAGTCTAAAGAGTAAGTCGTGTGTTTGTCTAGATAACACAAAGTCTAAAGAGTAAGTCGTGTGATTGTCTATATAACACAAAGTCTAAAGAGTAAGTCGTGTGATGTCTAGATAACACAAAGTCTAAAGAGTAAGTCGTTTGATTGTATAGATAACACAAAGTCTAAAGAGTCAGTCGTGTGATAGTCTAGAGAACACAAAGTCTAAAGAGTAAGTCGTGTAATTGTCTAGATAACACAGAGTCTAAAGATTAAGTCGTGTGATTATCTAGATAACACAAAGTCTAAAGAGTAAGTCATGTGATTTTCTAGATAACACAAAGTCTAAAGAGTAAGTCGTATGATTGTCTAGATAACACAAAGTCTAAAGAGTAAGTCGTATGATTGTCTAGATAACACAAAGTCTAAAGAGTAAGTCGTGTGATTGTTCAGATAGCAACATGTCTAAAGATTAAGTCGTGTGATTTTCTAGATAACACAAAGTCTAAAGAGTAAGTCGTGTGATTGTCTATATAACACAAAGTCTAAAGAGTAAGTCGTTTGATTGTCTAGATAACACAAAGTCTAAAGAGTAAGTCGTGTGATAGTCTAGATAACACAAAGTCTAAAGAGTAAGTCGTGTGATTGTCTAGATAACACAAAGTCTAAAGAGTAAGTCGTTTGATTGTCTAGATAACACAAAGTCTAAAGAGTAAGTCGTTTGATTGTCTAGATAACACAAAGTCTAAAGAGTAAGTCGTGTGATTGTCTAGATAACACAAAGTCTAAAGAGTAAGTCGTTTGATTGTCTAGATAACACAAAGTCTAAAGAGTAAGTCGTGTGATAGTCTAGATAACACAAAGTCTAAAGAGTAAGTCGTGTGATAGTCTAGATAACACAAAGTCTAAAGAGTAAGTCGTGTGATTGTCTATATAACACAAAGTCTAAAGAGTAAGTCGTTTGATTGTCTAGATAACACAAAGTCTAAAGAGTAAGTCGTGTGATAGTCTAGATAACACAAAGTCTAAAGAGTAAGTCGTGTGATTGTCTAGATAACACAAAGTCTAAAGATTAAGTCGTGTGATTGTCTAGATAACACAATGTCTAAAGAGTAAGTCGTGTGATTGTCTAGATAACACAAAGTTTAAAGAGTAATTTGTGTGATTGTCTAAATAATACAAAGTCTAAAGAGTTAGTCATGTGATTGTTTAGATAACACAAAGTCTAAAGAGTAAGTCGTGTGATTGTCTAGATATCACAAAGTCTAAAGAGTAAGTCGTGTGATTGTCTAGATAACATAAATTCTACAGATTAAGTCGTGTGATTGTCTAGATCACAGAAAGTCTAAAGAGTAAGTCGTGTGATTGTCTAGATAACACAAAGTCTCAAGAGTCAGTCCTGTGATTGTCTAGATAACACAAAGTCTAAAGAGTCAGTCGTGTGATTGTCTAGATAACACAAAATCTAAAGAGTAAGTCGTGTGATTGTCTAGATAACACAAAGTCTCAAGAGTCAGTCCTGTGATTGTCTAGATAACACAAAGTCTAAAGAGTCAGTCGTGTGATTGTCTAGATAACACAAAATCTAAAGAGTCAGTCGTGTGATTGTCTAGATAACACAAAGTCTAATGAGTCAGTCGTGTTATTGTCTAGATAACACAAAGTCTAATGAGTCATTCTTGTGATTGTCTCGACAACACAAAGTTTAATGAGTCAGTCGTGTGATTGTCTAGATAACACAAAGTCTAAAGAGTAAGTCGTGTGATTGGCTAGATAACACAAAGTCTAAAGAGTAAGTCGTGTGATTGTCTAGATAACACAATGTCCAAAGAGTAAGTCGTATCAATATCTAGATAACACAAAGTCTAAAGAGTAAGTCGTATCAATATCTAGATAACACAAAGTCTAAAGAGTAAGTCGTGTGATTGTCTAGATAACACAAAGTCTAAAGAGTAAGTCGTGTGAGTGTCTAGATAACACAATGTTTAAAGAGTATGTCGTATAATTGTTTAGATAACACAAACCTAAAGAGTCAGTCGTGTGATTGTCTAGATAACACAAAATCTAATGAGTCATTCGTGTGATTATCTAGATAACACAAAGTCTAATGAGTCATTCGTGTGATTGACCATCGGTATTTTAACTTTTGCATACATTCATATCCGTGCTAGTGAGTCTGTGCATTTCGAACAAATTTCCCAGTTGACGTGGCAGCAACATCAACGTTGGCTCACCACTACCTAAACGACCACAACGACACAACGTGCTACAATGCTACAAACAACCAGGTGACGGCCAGGCTGAGTCGGCCCATTCTATTTACCTGGGTAAAAATTGTATTCGAGGAAGCAGGTAACACTACACATAATTCATGTATCATAAACGTTTTGGATCCAATTAAATTTTAACATACACACAAGTGATATTGTCATATTTTTATATCATAAAATTGTTTAACAAAGAGCAAAAAGACAAACATATTTCTTGAATACTTTATTTTCAGCTAAAATCAGTAACTTGTCGTTGCATGTAGTTCCAGTCTTGTTAAATGAGAAGCGATTGATCGATGACTGTACTTATCAAAGAACTATTGAGCTCAAGCCGGGTGACTTTGACATATACTGTCGCAACCTGGACATCATAGATGAGCTTACTTTGACATGGACAGGACGTGGGTCTGTGTGCTCTCTGTACGTCAATGACGGTGAGTTGTACACGTGAGTTACCACAGAAGGTTGTGCATCAATGGTGGCGACTCGTATACGTGAGCCAACACAGTGGGCTGTACATCAATGGTGGTGAGTTGTACATGTGAGCCAACACAGTGGGTTGTACATCAATGGTGGTGATTTGTAGACGTGAGCTAACACAGAAGGTGGTACATCAATGGGGGTTACTTGTACACCTGAGTACACGCTATGGTTTGTATATCGGAGATATTCTTATGTAACTGTGCATTATCAAGTGAGTGCTAATGAATCATATTATTAGAGAAATGTTGGTGAGTAGTACTCTCTAAGTTTCCTTTTGTAAAGGGTATTGTAGTAAACAAAATATGTGGCAAGTTGATGCATTAAACAAAAAAGGACATGTTTGGTGAGATAAACAGTACTTGACATGTAGGTGAGTTTAAATATATAAGGGATGTAGGTTAGTTAAAAAATGTAGCACATGCAGGTGATTTAAGCAACATAGGACATGTAGGTGAGTTCAGCAGTATAGGACATGGAGGTGAGTTCAGCAGTATAGGACATGTAGGTGAGTTCAGCAGTATAGGACATGGAGGTGAGTTCAGCAGTATAGGACATGGAGGTGAGTTCAGCAGTATAGGACATGGAGGTGAGTTCAGCAGTATAGGACATGGAGGTGAGTTCAGCAGTATAGGACATGGAGGTGAGTTCAGCAGTATAGGACATGGAGGTGAGTTCAGCAGTATAGGACATGGAGGTGAGTTCAGCAGTATAGGACATGGAGGTGAGTTCAGCAGTATAGGACATGGAGGTGAGTTCAGCAGTATAGGACATGGAGGTGAGTTCAGCAGTATAGGACATGGAGGTGAGTTCAGCAGTATAGGACATGGAGGTGAGTTCAGCAGTATAGGACATGGAGGTGAGTTCAGCAGTATAGGACATGGAGGTGAGTTCAGCAGTATAGGACATGTAGGTGAGTTCAGCAGTATAGGACATGTAGGTGAGTTCAGCAGTATAGGACATGGAGGTGACTTAAAAAATATAGGACTTGTATGAATGAGTTAAACAATATAGGACATGTAGGTTAATGAAACAATGTAGGAAATGTTGGTGAGTTAAGCAATATAGGACATATTAATGAGTTAAAAAATATAGGACATTTGGTGAGATAAGCAATATAGGACATATTGTTGTTTTTTTTTAAAGAAGTGATTTTATATGTGTTTTTAAAATAGTATTTATATTTGTATTTGCTTTTCAAGTAGTTCTGTGTGTTTTTATGAAGTACTGGTTTTATATGTCTTTATTTAAAGCAGTAGTTTCATCTGGATTTTTCTCAAGTTTTTTTTTTTTTTTGGAAACAAAAGGAGTTGTACAAGCGTTTTTTTTTTTTTTTTTGTTTAAAAAAGTAATTCTTTATATGTGTTTTTTTTAAATAAGTAGTTTTATATGTTTTTTTAATAAATGTGTTGTTTTATATAGGTTTCGCATGAAAAAATTTTTTTTTGTTTTTTTTTTTTTTTTTTTTTTTTTTTTGTAATAAAAAGTTTTTTTCTTTTTTTTTTTTTTTTTTTTGTTGTTTAAAAAAGTAATTCTTTATATGTGTTTTTTTTAAATAAGTAGTTTTATATGTTTTTTTAATAAATGTGTTGTTTTATATAGGTTTCGCATGAAAAAAATATTAATAGTTTTATCTTCACCTTTAATAAAATTGTAGCTTTAGTACATGTTTTTAAAATGAAAAATGTAGTAGTTTTATAACTGTATTTGTTGTTTTCAGGACGAAGTTTCTCTTCCATTAGCACATTCAAGCTGCCCCAGTTGGTTAACAACACAGACATCTCGGAAGTAATGCTGGTGGCTTTGGCTAACGATGTTGTTGATACGAAGGAATGCCTACACCTCGACGATTCCGGTACTAGGAGTCTTGAGCTACATCTGGAACAGCCACGTTCAATATCAAGGATTGATCTCCGAATAAGTGCGTGAATCGATACGATGATTATTCATATTATGTCTGGCAGTTACAGCTAAATGAATCGATACCACTATATTTCATATTATGCCTGGCAGTTACAGCTAAATTTATCGTTGCCCCCAGTTTTCGTAGTACGCCTGTATTTATAGCTAAATGTATCGATACCACTATATTTCATATTATGTCTGTAGTTATAGCTAAATGAATCGATACCACTATGTTTCATAATATGCTTTCAGTATAGTTAAATGTATCGATACCATTATGTTTCGTATTATGCCTGTAGTTATAGCTAAATGTGTCGTTTCTACCATGTTTGATATTATGCCATGCAGTTACAGCTAAATTTATCGATACCAACATATTTCCTAGTATGCCGGTAGTTATACCTAATGTATCGAAGCACTATGTTCATATTACGCGAGGTATTTATAGCTAAATGTATCGATACCGCTATGCTTTATATTCTGCTATATATGCGACATTAAAGGTAGAACTACGCAGTGCCAAGAAAGAGTGGCGAAGTGTGGAAAAAAGGGGTTGAGGTCAGGTCTTTTAGTATTTAAGCAGATCTTTTCCGCTGCCAAGAAGCGTGCCATTCACAATGTTTCTCGTGCTAAGACTTCGTATTTTAGTCAAAAAATAACTATGGGTAAAACCAGTAGGCAGTTGTTTGATGTATGTAGCCACCTTAGAGGGAGTAATAAAGGAACTACTCTTCCTTCAGTATTTTCATTTGCCCCAGCAATCAGATATTTTCTTTGATCTCTTTATAAGCAAAGTTGCTGGCATTCGCGCTGAGCTTGATCATTTTGATTCACCACCCCTTTATTGGCCTCATTTTCCTCATCTTACTTCACATTTCGATATTTTTAGACCTGTTTCAGAACTTGAGGTCAAAAGTATAATTTTAAATTCTAAACCTACGTCATGTTAATTGGATCCCATCCCACCTCCCTGTTGGTTGAGTCATTAGATCATTTGCTCTCAACGATAACCCACATAATAAATGAAAGCTTGTCTTATGGCAATGTTCACCTCTTTGTAAATCAGCTGTCATCATTGCTTAAGAATCCTGGTCTAGTTGAAAATAATTTAAAAAATTATAGACATGCATCTAACTTATCATTTTTATCTAAAGTTATTGAAAAACTAGTTCTAAAGAAACTTTTTGCTTATTTAATTGACAACTCTCTTCTTAGTTCTACTCAATCGGCCTAAAGACATTTCCACAGCTAAGAGACGGCTCTCTTGAGAGTGACGAATGACCTCTTGCTCGCATTGGACATTGGTGATATCTCCATCCTGATCCTCTAAGACCTCAGTGTGCTTTTTGACACTGCTGACCATGTAATCCTTTTCAAAACCCGTGAAAATTACTTTGAATTTTTCGGTTCAGATTTGGCTTGGTTTAGGTCCTACCTCTCTGATAGAACGCAGGCGGTCTCTTTCGATTGCTGTCTCTCAGGCAGTGCTGATTTGGTGTACGGAGTGATACAGGAGTCAATTTTAGGCCTTGTTCTATTCACACTGTATACCAGACCACTGCTCCTCTTGCTTGGGAGGCATGCTGTTGAGAGCAAGTCATTTGCAGATGACACGCAGCTATACAAGCATACCCATTCCTCTCTTGTCGAGTCTGTGTCCAGACTTTGCAGGGGTGCATTGATGATGCCAAGTCATGGATGACACTCAGAAGGTTAAAGCTTAATGATTACAAAATGGAAGCACACCTCATTGACAATCACATATCATCCTCTACATCATCTCTTCCCACCTCATTTCAAGTCGGTCAATCAGAAATACTGTTTACACCCTCTACTAAGAATCCTGGTTATGATCTTTCTAGCAACATATCTCTTGATAAACATATCTCTCACATTTGTCGTTTGGAATACACCGCTATCCGTCAGATCAGCTCCATACGCCACTACCTGACAGTTAGCGCTACAAACACTCCGGTCTGCTCTCTTGTTCTCTCTCTCGTATTGACTATTACAACTCTCTTCTGTCAGTTTCACCAAAACACTGCATAGAAAAACTGCAGAAAGTCCAAAACTCATCTGCTAGGCTAGTTTTAAAGGCAAAAAAACGTGATCACGTCACTCCACTACTCCACTCCCTTCATTGGCTACCTATACAGACACGCATTGACCAAAAGTTGTCTGTTCTGTGTCACAACATTTTCTCGGATTCCTGCCCTTGCTATCTAACCAAACATCTTTCTGTCCATTCACCCCTTCGACAGCTCCGTTCCTCCACAGACACACTTACTCTGTCCATTCCCAATAAACACACAAAAACAGATGGTGAACGATCTTTCTCTTTCTGCGCCACCAAACAATGGAATTCTTTGCCACTACACATCCGCAATAAACCGACCACACAGGGAGTCAAAACTGCACTCAAAACACTTCTTTTTAAACTATACTACACTGATTCTCCTCCTCTGACCGATAAATGATCTTTTTGGCTGCCGTCTATGGTTTGCCTTGCAAAAGTCCTGGGGTTCATGATGTTCTTTATTTCATAATTGTATTTGATTTAATGTCATTATTATGTCTCTTTTGATAACATTTTTATGTACAGCACGGTGAGCCCAGCCCTAAGCTAGGGTCCCACGCTATATAAAACCACTAACGGCTTTGGTCTGACCGGTTCTGGTGGTACCTGTTTATGGTGGGGGCCCCTCTCTATTATGGTACCTGGGTATGAAGGCTTCCCCTTTCTATTGTACTTCATTATTTTTGGGGTTACTCTCTATTGTGGTACCTTGATCTGGTGGGGCCCTTGATATATTGTGGTACTTGGTTATAGTTAGTGTTCCTCTATCTGGTTATACATGGTTATGGTGGGATGCACTCTCTCTTGTGGTAATAGGTCATTATGGGGCCCCTCTATATTGAGGTAATAGGTTATTATGGGGCCCCTTCTATATTGAGGTAATAAGTTATAACAGGGGATACTCTCCATTGTGTTATTGTTGGGGGACAATCTTTATTGTTTTACCTTATTATGGCTGGGCTCACTCTCTATTGCGGTACATTATTATGGCTAGGCTCACTCTCTATTGCGGTACATTATTATGGCTGGGCTCACTCTCTATTGGGGTACATTATTATTGCTGGGCTCACTCTCTATTGCGTTACATTATTATGGCTGGGCTCACTCTCTATTGCGGTACATTATTATGGCTGAGCTCACTCTCTATTGCGTTACATTATTATGGTTGGGCTCACTCTCTATTGCGTTACATTATTATGGCTGGGCTCACTCTCTATTGCGGTACATTATTATGGCTGGGCTCACTCTCTATTGCGGTACATTATTATGGCTGAGCTCACTCTCTATTGGGGTACATTATTATGGCTGGGCTCACTCTCTATTGCGGTACATTATTATGGCTGGGCTCACTCTCTATTGCGTTACATTATTATGGCTGAGCTCACTCTCTATTGCGGTACATTATTATGGCTGAGCTCACTCTCTATTTCGGTACATTATTATGGCTGAGCTCACTCTCTATTGCGGTACATTATTATGGCTGAGCTAACTCTCTATTGCGTTACATTATTATGGCTGGGCTTACTCTATATTGCGGTACATTATTATGGCTGAGCTCACTCTCTATTGTGGTACATTATTATGGCTGGGCTCACTCTCTATTGCGGTACATTATTATGGCTGGGATCACTCTCTATTGCGTTACATTATTATGGCTGGGCTCACTCTCTATTGCGGTACATTATTATGGCTGGGCTCACTCTCTATTGCGGTACATTATTATGGCTGAGCTCACTCTCTATTGCGGTACATTATTATGGCTGGGCTCACTCTCTATTGGGGTACATTATTATGGCTGGGCTCACTCTCTATTGCTGTACATTATTATGGCTGGGCTCACTCTCTATTGCGGTACATTATTATGGTTGGGCTCACTCTATATTGTGGTACATTATTATGGCTGGGCTCACTCTCTATTGGGGTACATTATTATGGCTGGGCTCTCTCTCTATTGCTGTACATTATTATGGCTGAGCTCTCTCTCTATTGCGGTACATTATTATGGTTGGGCTCACTCTCTATTGTGGTACATTATTATGGCTGGGCTCACTCTCTATTGCTGTACATTATTATGGCTGGGCTCTCTCTCTATTGTGGTACATTATTATGGTTTGGCTCACTCTCTATTGCGGTACCTTATTATGGTTGGGCTCACTCTCTATTGCGGTACATTATTATGGTTGGGCTCACTCTCTATTGCGGTACATTATTATGGCTGGGCTCACTTTCTATTGCTGTACATTATTATGGCTGGGCTCACTCTCTATTGCGGTACATTATTATGGCTTGGCTCACTCTCTATTGGGGTACATTATTATGGCTGGGCTCACTCTCTATTGCGGTAGATTATTATGGCTGGGCTCACTTTCTATTGTGGTACATTATTATGGCGGAGCTCACTCTCTATTGTGGTACATTATTATGGCTGAGCTCACTCTCTATTGCGGTACATTATTATGGCTGGGCTCACTCTCTATTGCGGTAGATTATTATGGCTGGGCTCACTCTCTATTGGGGTACATTATTATGGTTGGGCTCACTCTCTATTGTGGTACATTATTATGGCTGAGCTCACTCTCTATTGCGTTACATTATTATGGCTGGGCTCACTTTCTATTGGGGTATTTTATTATGGTTGGGCTCACTTTCTATTGCTGTACATTATTTTGGCTGGGCTCACTCTCTATTGCGGTACATTATTATGGCTGGGCTCACTCTCTATTGGGGTACATTATTATGGCTGGGCTCACTCTCTATTGCGGTAGATTATTATGGCTTGGCTCACTTTCTATTGTGGTACATTATTATGGCTGAGCTCACTCTCTATTGTGGTACATTATTATTGCTGAGCTCACTCTCTATTGCGTTACATTATTATGGCTGGGCTCACTCTCTATTGCGGTAGATTATTATGGCTGGGCTCACTCTCTATTGTGGTACATTATTATTGCTGGGCTCACTCTCTATTGTGGTACATTATTATGGCTGGGCTCACTTGTACATTATTATTGCTGGGCTCACTCTCTGTTGCGGTAGATTATTATGGCTGGGCTCACTTTCTATTGTGGTACATTATTATTGCTGGGCTCACTCTCTATTGCTGTACATTATTATTGCTGGGCTCACTCTCTGTTGCGGTAGATTATTATGGTTGGGCTCACTTTCTATTGCGGTAGATTATTATGGCTGGGCTCACTCTCTATTGCGGTACATTATTATGGCTGGGCTCACTCTCTATTGCGGTAGATTATTATGGCTGGGCTCACTCTCTATTGTGGTACATTATTATGGCTGGGCACACTCTCTATTGCTGTACATTATTATTGCTGGGCTCACTCTCTATTGTGGTACATTATTATGGCTGGGCTCACTCTCTATTGCGGTACATTATTATGGCTGGGCTCACTCTCTATTGTGGTACATTATTATGGCTGGGCTCACTCTCTATTGCGGTACATTATTATGGCTGGGCTCACTCTCTATTGCGGTACATTATTATGGCTGGGCTCACTATTGTGGTACATTATTATGGCTGGGCTCACTCTCTATTGTGGTACATTATTATGGCTGGGCTCACTCTCTATTGCGGTACATTATTATGGCTGGGCACACTCTCTATTGCTGTACATTATTATTGCTGGGCTCACTCTCTGTTGCGGTAGATTATTATGGCTGGGCTCACTTTCTATTGTGGTACATTATTATGGCTGAGCTCACTCTCTATTGCTGTACATTATTATTGCTGGGCTCACTCTCTGTTGCGGTAGATTATTATGGTTGGGCTCACTTTCTATTGCGGTAGATTATTATGGCTGTGCTCACTTTCTATTGTGGTACATAATTATGGCTGGGCACACTCTCTATTGCTGTACATTATTATTGCTGGGCTCACTCTCTGTTGCGGTAGATTATTATGGCTGGGCTCACTTTCTATTGTGGTACATTATTATTGCTGGGCTCACTCTCTATTGCTGTACATTATTATTGCTAGGCTCACTCTCTGTTGCGGTAGATTATTATGGTTGGGCTCACTCTTTATTGTGGTAGATTATTATTGCTCGGCTCACTCTCTGTTGCGGTACATTATTATGGCTGAGCTCACTCTCTATTGCTGTACATTATTATTGTTGGGCTCACTCTCTATTGTGGTACATTATTATGGCTGGGCTCACTCTCTATTGTGGTACATTATTATGGCTGGGCTCACTCTCTATTGCTGTACATTATTATGGTTGGGCTCACTCTCTATTGTGGTACATTATTATGGTTGGGCTCACTCTCTATTGTGGTACATTATTATGGCTGAGCTCACTTTCTATTGTGGTACATTATTATGGCTGTGCACACTCTCTATTGGGGTACATTATCATGGCTGGGCACACTCTCTATTGGGGTACATTATTATGGCTGGGCTCACTCTATATTGGGGTAGATTATTATGGTTGGGCTCACTCTCTATTGGGGTACATTATTATTGCTGGGCTTACTCTCTATTGTGGTACATTATTATGGCTGGGCTCACTCTCTATTGGGGTACATTATTATTGCTGGGCTCACTCTCTATTGTGGTACATTATTATGGCTGGGCACACTCTCTATTGGGGTAGATTATTATGGCTGGGCTCACTCTCTATTGGGGTACATTATTATGGCTGGGCTCACTCTCTATTGGGGTACATTATTATTGCTGGGCTCACTCTCTATTGTGGTACATTATTATGGCTGGGCACACTCTCTATTGTAGTACATTATTATGGCTGGGCTCACTCTCTATTGTGGTACATTATTATGGCTGGGCTCACTTTCTATTGTGGTACATTATTATGGCTGGGCCCCATCCCTTTTATTGCACCTATTTATTTCTGCCTCTCTTTTGTTTAACTACGATCTGTCATGAACTTACTAGATCGAATTGTATCAATTTTATCGCCCTCAATTCCACTTTGAGGTGTACGAATATGTGCAGCCTGCCCTCTCTCTCTGTTTAACCCTACACACACCTACATTGAGATAACTACTAGGAGGTATACTATGTTTCAAAGACCTATGTACGAATAACTAATTGTAGTTACAATATATTTCAAGGAACTTTGCTTAGATAAATACTAAGAGTTACATTAAAATTAAATTTTTTGAGCAATACCGCTGGACTTTAAAAGAAATCCTGCAGATTAAAATTTCTTTGAATAATGTATCCAAGAGAGTTGAGCTGGCAGTGGAATCATGTGGTTTACAATGGACCTGGGATTTTAACCGGGCCTAACTTGTGATTAACATTTTAAATGCCCCTACTTTTATATTTCATTGGTTCTATATGCTACTTAATGTTTAATATGTGTGTATCTTATTTGCACTGAGCTTCGGGCGTGATTTTTGGATATCTTCCATTTCTGGCTGCTTCATATTCAAAGAATTTGGTATTCGATCATAAGCATCGTCTCCACTTCTGAGTGCTGATGTGAAATCTGTAATCAATGAGAAGGAAAATAAATGATTAAACGTTAGGCTGAACACTTTGACAACATCCTGAATAACCCTTGAGCCTTCCCTGGTGAGCCATGAATCGTCTCATGCAGGGGCTGTTTACTCTAAATGAGACCCAACATGCTCTATGGCTTCTCTCAAGTGTCAAAGTGTCAGGTATTGACTCAAACAATCCTAAGTATACAAAGAAGGGGGGGTACCTCTGTCTGAAAGGCTTCACCATCCGTTCAAACTTATGTGGCAGCAAAGACCATTCAACGGGACTTAAAAGATGCATCTATTCTTCACTTGTACAAGCGTAGAGGGAAATGCCAATCATGTGACAACAACCTTGGAATATCACTGCTATCAGTTGCAAGCCAGATATTAGCGAAAATCTAGCTAAATAGTGTAAAAAGGCCTATTGAAATGGGTTTACTGCCAGAAAGTCAGTGTGGCCTCTAGCGGGATCGATATTGTGTCTGCAACCAGACAGCTACAGGAAAAGTGATGGAACATAACCTTGATCCCTTCTCTATCTTTGCAGACCTGATCAAAACATTCGACACTCTTAGTACAGAAGGCCTTTCGAAGATCATGGCCAAATTTGGATCCCCTTCGAAGTCCGTGTTAATGATACGACTATTCCCTGCTGGTATGCAGGCTAGAGATCGAGATACTAGAGAAACGTCCAGAACATTCCCTGTAACAAACCGTGTGAGACAAGGGTGTGCACTAGCCCCAACACTTTTCACCCTCGTGTTTTCGCTATGCTGACAGATACATTCAGAGAAGGAGACGCTGGAATTGGCCTCCAATCCCGAACATAGTTAATCTATACAACCTCAAGGGTCTACATGCAAAAACGAAGGTCCTGGCAGACACGATCTGGAAACTATTGTATGCAGACGTTAAAGCCTTAAATGCTTTATCAGAAGTTGGTATGGAAAGCTGCATCAATAACTTTTCTAATGCTTGCACGAACTTCGGGATCACCATTAACACACAAAAGACTGAGGTCCTATACCAACCGGCTTCTTAAAGACCTTATGTTGAGCCCTTAATCCAAGTGTATGGTGAAAGTCTTAAGGTGATGTATAGCTTGTCTTATCCCCGCAACACACGGTCCCATAGCGCAACCATCAATGACAGGGTTAATCTCCGTATTGCGAGAACCAGTGCAACATTTTGAAAATTGACTAAGGACGTATGGACTAGGAGAGCTATCAACACTCAAATTAAACTAAACGTATATCAGCAGGCTGTTCTCCCAACGCTTATCTATGCCTGTGTAATGTGGATGGTATACCAAAGCCATGCAATAATGCTGAACCACTTTCATACAACAAGACGCAGAAAAAAAAATCATCAATGATAAATGGCAGGACACAGTCCCAGACACTGAGGTTCTCAAACAAGCAAGTCTACCCAGCATCTTTTCATCTTAATGAAGTCCCAGCTCCGTGTGGCGGGACTTGTTTTGAGAATGTCATACGACCGTCTGACAACAAGACTGTTCTATGGTGAGCTCGAACAAGGAAAGCGGTCTGCTGGCGGACAGATAAAACCTTTTAAAGACAACCTGAAAGCTTTACTGACAGCATTCGACATAAACCCAGACATGTGGGAGGAAAGAGCAAAGGATCGAACATCATAGCTTTGCTCTTTACCCGGCAGCTCCGTGCGACATGGAATTGGCAGAACAGTGGCTGTCGAGCTCAAGAGACATGCAAGGAAGGCCCGGTCTGACTCTGCTTGAGGAGATGACCCATCATTCCCCTGCACCACCTGCTAAAGAAAAAATAGTACCAGACTCGGCCTCATAACACATCTGCACATATACAGACAGAAATAGAACAAATCTGATGATTGAAGAGGACATGATCGACTCCCGCTCTTGTCATAATGACATAATTTCATAATAAACACAACACAATAAAATCAATAATTCAATATTGATGAGTGAAAGTTTGTCTCAATAATGAGTTCAATAGCTAAAAAAGTTTGTTTCCCGATAACCACACCAAAATTATATAATGTATATATATATATATATATATATTTATATAACATAACTGCGTTTGGAGCGTAATCTTATCTTTTCGCAAAGTAAAATCGTCTCAATTGATGGATTGTGTCAAATTAATCGGTTTTGGGCATCAGAATATTTCAATATAATTCAGGGGCGTGGATTGAAAAGTGTGCAATGACGTATCATGGGAGGAAGGTGTGTAGCCAAATTTGGGATTCTTAAATGTGCGTTACTTGAGTTCATGGTGTGTCAAGTAACTTTAGAGGATGGAAAGATCACACATTGCTGTTGCCATTGATTGGCTGTCACTAACTAGTGTCAAAATAATGTATTTTTTTTTTTTTAAATCTTACCTTGAAATCTATTTTAGCTGCTACTTGCTATGCCTTATCTTTTTATTTTTTTTATTTTGGCCTTTCTGTTCAACAGATTCATCTGACGACGTACGCTTTGAGTACAGTTTACAACTATTTCAAGATCAAGACGGCAGTGTAATCTTTGTACACAAAGCAACGGGTAAAAATCACACTGGCTACATCAATCCTGTTTTGGCAGAGCAGTACGTGATTAAGTTAACTCTGAATGTAACGCTGGGCTCAATGAACATCTGTCACTTTGAAGTTTTTGGAGGTACGTTGGTGTGCTGGGTGTAACACGGTCTTCAATGGACGATTATCATTTATAAGTATTTGGAGTGAATTTGGTTTGTTCGATGTAACGCTGGGCTTAAAAAACCTTTGTCAAATTAAAGAATTTGAAGGTAAGCTACTTTATTGAATTAAATGCTGACTCGAAAGGCATTTGTCAGTTTGAAGTATTTGGAGGTAAGTTAGTTTGCTGGATGAAACACATGGCTCATTGGCATTGATGAGTTTTAAGTATTTAGAGGTAAGCTGGTTTGCTGAAAGTAACGCTGGGCTGATTAAACATTTGTCAGTTTGAGTTATTTGGAGGTAAGTTGGTTTGCTTTATGAAACATTGGCCTCAATCGCCTTTTGTCATTTTTAAGTATTTGGATGTATGTTTGTTTACTGGATGTAACACTGGCCTCAATGGCCTTTTGTCATTTTTTTTATTATTCTGAGGTAAAGTTGTTTGCTGGATTTACACTTGCCTACATGGACATTTGTCATTTTAAAGTATGTGAAGGTAAGTTGGTTTGATCGATGTAACACTGGGCTGAAAGAACATTTGTCAGATTAAAGTATTTAGAGGTAAGTTTGTTTGCTGGGTGTAACACTGGCCTCAATTGCCTTAGTTCAAAGTATTTGGAGGAAATTTTGTTTGCTGAGTGTAACACTGGCCTCAATGGCCTTAGTTCAAAGTAATTGGTGGTAAGTTTGTTTGCTGGGTGTAACACTGGCCTCAATGGCCTTAGTTCAAGTAATTGGAGGTAAGTTTGTTTGCTGGGTGTAACACTGGCCTCAATGGCCTTAGTTCAAAGTAATTGGAGGTAAGTTTGTTTGCTGGGTGTAACACTGGCCTCAATGGCCTTAGTTCAAAGTAATTGGGGGAAAGTTTGTTTGCTGAGTGTAACACTGGCCTCAGTGGCCTTAGTTCAAAGTAATTGGAGGTAAGTTTGTTTGCTGGGTGTAACACTTGCCTCAATGGCCTTAGTTCAAAGTAATTGGAGGTAAGTTTGTTTGCTGGGTGTAACACTGGCCTCAGTGGCCTTAGTTCAAAGTATTTGGAGGTAAGTTTGTTTGCTGGGTGTAACACTGGCCTCAGTGGCCATAGTTCAAAGTATTTGGAGGTAAGTTTGTTTGCTGGGTGTAACACTGGCCTCAATGGCCTTAGTTCAAAGTAATTGGAGGAAAGTTGTTAAGTTGTTTTTTTTTTATATTACAAACACAATAATTAATTAATTGTTAAAACTGTTTAATCCCCTGACGAGTTTTCATTTTCAGTTTATGCTCGTTAAATAAACAATTAATTTCTCAAGAAATTTTTACGTGAAGACAGATGATTATTAGAATAACTTTTCCGAGAAGCTCCTTGTAGATTTGTAAATAATTAGGCAAAAGGAAAAAATTATTGATGTCATTTTAACTGATGTGAAGTGAGTTAATTCTACATCTTACCTTGTCCATCAAATAGATAATTTTTGAGTCCCATTGAACCATAACTAACACCCTTTAACAACATAACTAGTCCCTAAGAGTGATATGATGGGTGGTTAGCTACTTTGATACCATAGCTAGTCCCTCAAACTGATGTGATTGGTGATGAGTCCCTTTAATTCCATAGCTAGTCCCTCAGACTAATGTGATGGGTGTCAGTGTCATCCTGAAAGAAAGCTCTTGTCATAATGAAACATTGCAACCGTCAGTGTCATACTGAAACAAAAGAACATCTCTATCATAATGAAACATTTCAAATGTCAGTGTCATACTGAAACAAAAGAACATCTCTTATCATAATGAAGCATTGCAACCGTCAGTGTCATACTGAAACAAAAGAACATCTCTTATCATAATGAAACATTTCAAATGTCAGTGTCATACTGAAACAAAAGAACCTCTCTTTTCATAATGAAATATTGCAATCGTCATTGTCATATAAAGCAGCCATTCTTTTCATATGAAAAAATAACAACCATTTTTGTCCCTATGAAACATCCTAACCATACTCATTACACTGAAGTATCGTAACATTTTTTGACATATTGGAACATACTACCAGTCCTTGTTACACTGAAATATGGTAACATTTCTTGACATAGTGGAGCATACCAACAGTCCTTGTTACACTGAAATATTGTAACATTTCTTGACCTATTGGAGCATACCAACAGTCCTTGTTACACTGAAATATAACAACCTTCATATAATAAAGAAACATCTGTGCAAGACGGAATCATAGCAGCAACAAAATCCAAGAGTTAATTGATTACTGACACCTCTATGTTACCAAATGTGTGGGTCGACACTCACCTAAGGATAGTCATTATGTGGAAATCTGGCGAAAAAAAGCAGCAATGAAAAAGTCTGCTAGACGTTACAATTCGATGAGATGTTTTAATTTTCAAAGTTATTTTTTTACTTCAAAGCTTTTTAAAGTTTATATTTTTGTAACGTAAAATTGTACAGGTGTTTTTTCCAACAACTGTCAAGGGGTTGGGATCTTTTCTCCCTTAACATTTATAATATACTTTTTTTTTAATTATTATTTTTTTCTTGAGAACATTTCTTCTTTAAAATGTCCACTCCATCTTCAGAACTCAAAGGTTTTTTTTTATTTTTTTTTTTAACAAATGTATTAATAAATAAAATAAATCAACAAAACTATTTATCGGACAATCCTTGAGCACAGGTGATTGAAACAGAACTAAATCCTAACGATGAGCTTTTATTCCCCCCCAGAATGCCCACCTCCTTCGTTTGGCCTGGAGTGTGAGGAGACGTGCATGATGACCTGCCAAAAGGAAGTCTGCAGCTTCATCGGCATCTGTCACCAGTGCTACGCCAAGAGATACGGCAGCTTCTGCATGGAAGGTACGGCACACTTCTGGCTGTACACGGTGGCAATTAGATAGTGTTTCATTTTTGAAATACTTTCTTGGGACCCATTTTATCTCTTGCTTATGCTGTTTGTTTTGTCCAATTTAAAAAAAAAAAAAAAAAAAAAAAAAAAAAAAAAAAAAACTATTTGTATTTATTTTATTACTTTTTTAGTGAACTTTGTTCATTTCTTGCAAAGAGCTGTGTCGGGTAATTATATATTAACTGCAAAGCTGCAACCACAATTTGTATCCAGATATTGCCGTCACTTGCATACTGAATTCTAAGAGTAAGTCGTATATAAATATTATGTATAAAAGGAGTATTGAGAGTACATTTTGTTGAAGCTACAGGAAATATAGCTCAAATAGGAAAGGTATACTTGAAGAAATATCAATTAATTAGCAGGGCCAAACACAGATGATGAGGTAAAACCTGATTAAATCTAGCACAAATGTTAGTGGAACACCTTAACAATTACACCACAAATAGAAGGGAAAATGTAAAAAGAAATAGCACAAATGACGGGAAAATACGTAAAGAAATTTAGCACAGATGATCGAGAAACCCTGAAAACATAATATATACACGTCATAATTTAATGGTTATACTTTGGTCCCAAGATACCACCAGTTTTATTTATAACTCGAATAGGGCAATAAGAACACTTTTCACTACATCATGTTTATGTTGTGTCACTTGAACAATTCTTATCTTTCCTTTCAAAAGGATTTTGTCGTGTTACTTGTTGCTTTTTGTCTTTCATTTAAAAGGGCTTTTGTCGTATTACTTGTTTTTTTGTCTTTCATTTCAAGGGGCTTTTGTCGTATTACTTGTTTTTTTGTCTTTCATTTCAAGGGGCTTTTTTCGTATTACTTGTTATTTTGTCTTTCATTTCAAGGGGCTTTTGTCGTATTACTTGTTATTTTGTCTTTCATTTCAAGGGGCTTTTATCGTATTACTTGTTGCTTTTTGTCTTTCCTTTTAAGGGGCTTTTGTCTTGTTACTTGTTATTTTGTCTTTCATTTCAAGGGGCTTTTGTCGTATTACTTGTTATTTTGTCTTTTATTTCAAGAGCTTCTGTCGTATTACTTGTTACTTTCTGTATTTCATTTCAAAAGGCTTTTGCCGTATTACTTGTTACTTGCTATCTTTCATTTCATGAGATAAATGTCGCATTTCTTGTTACCTTGTCTTTCATTTCACATGTTTCTGCGTATTATTTGTTACTTAGTATTTCATTTCAGAGGTTTCTGTCGTATTATTTGTTTCTTTATGTCTTTTATTTCAAATGGTTCTGTCTCATTACTTGTTACTTTGTCTTTCATTTTGGAGGATGTGTCTTATTACTTGATACTTTCTGTCTTTTATTTCAAGGGGTTCGGTCACTTACTTATTAACTGTTGTCAATTGTCGGAACTGCCCGTTACACGTTTTTGGACGGTTAAATTGTATTGAAGCATAAAACATAAATGTTACATCCTCAAGATGTTATGCCATTATTTCTACATACTTCTAACTTAGCCTCCACCCCCTATTTTCATCAAGAAACAATCAAATTAAAACTACCTTGATAGACATCTAAACTTATTATAAGCACATCATGATTTCAAAATATGGTGTTTTTATTATTATTATTTTTTTTTTATCTTTAACAAAATGGCATTTATTTTTCAATTTATTACTTCTTTCATAGATTTCTACATTAATTATTAGCTCATCATCTCATCAAAATGTGGATTTATTTGTTTCAATTTTATCATATTATCCTCTATTTTTTTCTTTTTTTTTTCCCCACAGGGGCTAAAGATGTCATATTTTACCACGACTTCGATTATCGAACAAATTTCTCAGTGCTCTCCACAAACACAACCAAAAATGTGTCTATTTTGTACGGGTTCATCCCATTCGGTCTGGCAATTCTGTGTCTTTGTTCTCTTACAAGATGTAATGTTAAATCTAAGAGAAAACGAACCCGAACAGATTCGCAGATACCAAAAATGTAAAAACAAATTATTATATTATTTTAAATTTCCATCTTGACTATTGTTTTTAAAAAAATGTTGGATACATTCTAGTTGCCAGAATTTATTGATATTTTTACCATTCAGCGCTAGTAGAGTGGGGGTTGGTGGGGGGGGGGATTCACTATAAATAACAAAAGAAAATAAAAAGAAGTTTGGTAACAAGAATGTAATCTAGTATTTATCCTGTTAACTTTTTCGTTTCAATATGAGAGTAATGAACATTAACACAAAATTATAAGCATAAAATAGATTTAACATTCTTATTATATTTTTTTTTAAATTTTTTGTTAGACAGTGACATTATTACGTCAACTGTCTGACCTTTCAAGTTGAATTTTTTTTGTGTAAACATTGAACTCTATATTATAAAAGATATACGCTAAATTATATCATTTTTTATATATAAATATATATATATATATATATATATATATATATATATATATATATATATATATATATTTAAAATATATTTTTTTGTTATTTTAAAAAAAAAGTTTTTTTATATATAAATATATATATATATATATATATATATATATATATATATATATATATATATATATATATATTTAAACATTATTTATTTGATGGTTTAAAAAAAAAGTGAGCTGGTTGGTCGAATGTGAAGTCCCAGTGAGTCGAATGTGAAATACCAGTTGTTCGATGTGAAGTCCCAGTGGGTCAAATGTGAAGATTCAGTGTATCGAATGTGACGTACCAATGGTTCCAATGTGATGTAACAGTGGGTAGAATGTTAACTCCAAGTGAGCCAAATGTGAAATATCAGTGGGTCGAATTTAAAGTAACAGTGGGTAGAATGTGAAGTACCAGTGAGTCAAATGTGAAGTACCAGTGAGTCGAATGTGAAGTACCAGTGAGTCAAATGTGAAGTAGAAGTGGGCCGAATGTTAAGTGGAAGTGGGCCGAATGTGAAGTGAAAGTGTGCCGAATATGAAGTGACAATAGGCCGAATGTGAAGTGGAATTGTGTTGAATTGAGCCAACACGCCGAAGTCCGCTGACCCTTGTGTACATAAACGAAAATAATGATGCTTGATATTTTCAGTACAACCCCTGAAGTGATACCCATGTCCGTAGACGTGGACCTGCCATTGACCTGCTCTGACCTCAATGTCCTAACGAAACCTGTGTCCCCGTCGCATTCCGAGTCAATATCAATGTCCATGTCAATGACCTCCTGTGCAAGCAAAGAAATGTGAATCTCACAGATTATGCATGACCAAAAAACAAAAAAAAACAAAAACAAGGCATACTATTTTGGAGGCCCTGCTAAGGGGTTCATTACGGTCATGCAATGCACTACACCAAACTTGTGAGGCCCTGCTAAGGGGTTCATTACGGTCATGCAATGCACTACACCAACCTTGGCGCATCGTTACGTATTGTCTGCAACATGGGATTCGTACCTGGGGGTGGCGATATGAATAGACTACAACACCGCCTTATTAACTGGATGTCTGGGAACAAATAGTCTACAACACCGGGCTTATTAACTGGATGTCTGGGAACAAATAGACTACCAAACCGACCTTATTAACTGGATGTCTGGGAACAAATAGACTACCAAACCGACCTTATTAACTAGATGTCTGGGTACAAATAGCCTAAAACACTGGCCTTATTAACTGGATGTCGGGGAACAAATAGTCTACAACACTGGCTTAATTAACTTGATTTCTAGGTACAAATAGTCTACAACACTCCCAAAATGACAGACTTTAACACTGTATTGCTAGAATTTGAGACACCCCCTACCCCCGTTTGGCTTTCTGATTGATACACTTTGACACTTTCTCACCACGTTTAACTCCAATAGTGTCTTGATTTGTTGTCGTCTGCTTTACCTTTCTATTCTCTTTGTTCTCCTTCTAATCAATTTTACCAGTGCGTTTTATTCATCGTCATCATCATCATCATCATCATGACCCTTAGTCCTTGGACCATTGGGGCACCACAAATGACATGTGTACGATCCTCCTCCATTCGTCTCTGTTTTCTTCACTACCCACAGCATCACCCAGTAATAGTCATGGCCACACTTTGAGGTTATCATCCCATCTTTTTCTTTGTCTTCCTCTTCTTCTCCCTCCTCTTGTGGTGCCCTGCAATATTTCTTTGGCAAGCCCTTGTTTCCTTGTTACATGCCGTACCATTGTAGTTTGCGTTTTTTCACAGTCACCATTAGGTCATCGTACTCTCCAATTTCCTGGCAAACCCTTTCTTTCACAGTATCATTGGAGATATGGTCCCTATAGCAGATGCCAAAAATGCTTCTGAAGCATCTCATCTCCATCGCCTTTATTTTCCTTTCAAAATCTGCTGTTTATGTCAAGGATTCGCAGGCATTCAGGAAAATGGAAATGACTAATGAGCGAATAAGCCTGATTTTAATGCTGGGGGCTATAGTTTTGTCATTCCATATTTTCTTGAGCCTCTTTAGGGCTGTTGTAGTCTGCACAATCCTGGAAATCATTTCGGGCTTGGAGCCTTCTTCTGAGACTATTGCTTCTAGGTATTTGAAGTGGCCTACAGTCTCTAGTCTTTCCTCCCTGACCTTAATTTCAGTTGTGACGCCTGTGGTTTTATTTGTAATCAGTTTTGTCTTTTCTTATCTTCTTCAGATAACTTATAATCTTGAGTTTTTTTCTCTACAGTGAGATTTTCTTTACAGTGAGTTTTTTCTTAGTTTGTCAACGTCAAACTGTAAATGTTATTATTCTGACCACCTCTCACAATGGCTTGTTCTTCTTCTAAACACTTCTAAAAATGAGTTTTCATTAATTCACCACGTCTACCAGTGAGTAATTACTTCTTCTGATAAAATATATGTTAATATAAAATCCTGCTCAAAAGTAGAAACTAATTTACTTAAACAAGATTACGTCAAGAAATTGTGTTATTATTGTTCCAAATAAATATGTTTTTAAAAAAAGTACTTGAATATGTTGTTTTTTCTTCTAATTTAACTATAGTTGCGCAGACTATATACACGTAATCAATTTCAAGAAAAGTATGTACCACATTTGACTGCGTTCAAATCATTTCTGGAAAAAAAAAAATATGTTTTTTTTAAAAATTAATCAATTTAAATTGTTACATTATTGTTGTAATTGTTAATAGAAACAAATTTAATATGTACCTTATCAAAAATTAAAGACGTTAAACTATTACAAAAAAAATACTGCTTGTCAAAAAAGTCCTTGTTAAAGCGATTTAGGAAAACAGTGAAAAAAAGTATGGGAAAACCCGATAAAGGAAAGCTTAACAATGAATATGTCGACAGGAAGACTTCTTGGCTGAACACATAGAAAACATTTAATTTTTTTGTATCCACAACATTTAAATACAAAGTATTATCCAAGAGAACAGCAAGAAAAATGTGCAACTTCACCAAAACTTTACCCCATGAAATTTCACTAAAATCTTACACCATGCCACGTCACAGAAACCTTAAGACATGCCACTTCACTCGAACCTTACCCCATGCCAATTCACCAAAACTTTACCCCATGAAACTTCACTGAAATCTTACCTCATGCCACTTCACCAAGACCTTACCATATTCCTCATTATCAGAACCTTGTCAACCCTAAAACCCTATAGAAGGTACTAATGGTAATTATGAGAGAAGAGTGTAAGGCTTTTGTTAATATTACTAACTTTTTAATGAAAACATTCCTCATCACTCCCCACACCAAATACAATAGTGCTTTCTAGCGCTGTAACATTGTGTCATCAACTGATTCACAAAGGAGACTAACTAACACACATATGCTGGTGAAGGTCTGAGATTACTCTCGTATGACTTTGGCTAGTATATTTGCTTATGAACTCCATCTGTTGAGCTGAGCCATGCAACATTTTCATCACAAAGGGTCCTCCAACCGCCCTGCCTTTCCCCGAGAGATCTAGTGAGGGACATTCGGTCAACAGATGGTCCAGAGCCTTGGGGTCTTGGCATCAGTGCCCGCAGGTAGGATCCCTGTTGTTATCCAGCCGCCAAAAATATGTGCCGATGGGGCAATGCTCGGTACGCATCTGCGTCACTAAGAGTTGCTGTCTGCGTCCTACACCCCCACCATGGGTCTTGTTTGCTAGGAGTGGGCAAGTTTGAAAAACTCCTCTGGTGGTCGTATTGTCTGCTCATTGCCTGTACCACTTCATCCTGAAATGGTACGCCAACCAGTTTTTAATTCTCAAATAAGTTATTGGTAATTCTGGCTGAGATTGGGCAGCCCCTGTTTTCACCAGAGTGTCTGCTCTCTCATTGCCACTGACGTTGTCGTGCCCGTGTATCCACTGTATTGTCACCTTGCCCCCTTGTTCACAACTTTTGCACACGTTATCAATGATGACGTCTAGTACGTTTGTGGTACCTTGTCTCCTTCCAAAGATCTCGAGAGCAGATCTTGAGTCCGAGGAGACGACTACATTCAGCCCCGCATGCTCCATCCCTTTCAAAGTTTCTTGTATGCTCTCTGCGGCCCTGTGAATAACCATAAGCTCCGCATCAAAATTTGATGCTGCAGACCCACAGGGTCCCGAGAGCACTTCTGTTGGTGGTACTCCTGCCGGGTACAATATGAGCGCACCATACCCGGCAGTTTTTTCTCTCAGATTGGCAGATCAGTAAGTGAACACTTTCACAGGTATGAGTGCGAACACATCCATGGTGTCAAGGGCTGCTACTTTTTTAACATGTTCAGGGCTGCATTTCGTCATTGCTTTTTCGCTCAAGGCCAAACGTATGGAAGGACGTGAGAGTTCCACGTATTGCGGATTTACTGGTATTAATGAAAATCTTTCTCTATTGTGGGGCAGGTCGACTCTCCTCTTTAACTCCACGAACTGGTGCATAAATAAGGACCTATTTAGTTGCCTGCCTGCCACCCAGTTATTCTGCATTGGATGGCTGGCTCCTTTTCGTCCAGCCGTCGGTACCTCTCTAGGGTACTCAATATTTCCCTCCTAAATTGTAACGGTTCTACATTGGCCAAGACCGCTCGATCAGCTGTTGATGTGGTCCTGAAATCGCCACAGATGAATCTCAGAGCCTTATTCTGGATTCGGCTACAACTCATCCAATGCAGTCCTGCTTGCAAAGGATTGGACCGGCAATATGTAGTCCATTATCGACCTTACACTGCCTAGAAATTAGGGCAAGCGTTCTTGCGCCCGCGCCCCAAATTGTGCAAGCCAAATTTTTAACCAGATTTGAGCTTGGCGGTTGCCTGAGAGTAGAGGTCGTGTAAAAAATTATGCATTCGTAACTTTTGATCCTATTTGACTCCCAGGTAAGCCGGTTGCTTGTCCCATTTAAGCACTACATTGCCCATCTTGAGCTCAATTTCCTGTTTCAGAATGGTCCGCCCACTAGTAAATGGCAAATATACTGTCTTCTAAGTATTGATTTTCTGGTGCCACCATCGCATGATGATATCAGAAAGGTCTTGCTGTAATAGCGTTTTCAGGCGGTGGACATCCTTTACGGCTCTCCACATAACCAAATCCTCGATATACATAGCAGCACTGATTGTTAAAATTTGTGACAGGTCTTTGATGTGTTCAAGGAAAAGAGTGCAACTGAGGCTGACCCTTCCGCGAGCCCTTCCTCAGTGTTTATTTTCCTTGAGGTTTCACTGCCGAATTTTGTGTTAATTGTCCAGTTGGTGAGAAAACCGGAGATCCACTTATACATTTTTGCCACTACTGCCAACTTTTGCAATTTCAACAATAGACGGGACCTCCAGAGTCGGTCATTGGCATGTTTGAGGTCGAAAAATACAGCCACTGTATGCGACTTTTTCTGGAGTTCATCTGTTATGGACTGGAGAAGACCGAGCACCTGGTCTACAGGCTCCATTCCCTTGCGGAACCCCGCCTGTATTGGGCTGAGACTCTCGGTACTCTCCAGCTACCAGTAGGTCCTCTGGTTAACAATTTTCTCGGCCACTTTCCTCAAAAACGATATTAGGGAAATTGGACGATAGCCTTTCGTTGGATCGATTTTCTTACCTTCTTTGGGAAAAGGGACATTGTAGCGCAAAGCCAAGCTCTGTGTAGGAATACTGTTACCAAAGATCTGTTTATGATTGACAATAGCTGTGTCCTAGCGATCGGGGCAAGTTTTTATTATAATTTCGTCACAGATCATGTCCGAACCTGGTGCCTTGGAGGCGTCGCACTTGTCGATGGCGGTTGGCAGCTCAGTCATAGGGAAAGGTGCGTAAAAGACTTCAGCATGTGGTCGCCACTGCTGGGCCACTTCTCCCTTTTGCCGGAAACAGTTTAGATTTTGGCTCTCTCTAGACTCTTTCTGCTTCCGATTTATTTTTGCAAAAATGCTTGTTTAGAGCCTCGCACTTTTGGCATATGTGGTAGCCGTGCCTGTCGTCGTTTGCAACGGTCGCAGATTTCTGACTTTTCCCGTGCAGGATAGCAAGTCTATCAAATGCCAGACCTTTTTGCCGTCATTCAGGTCGAGTTTTCACATGTATCGACCCTTTTTTTTCCCCTGTCGACCTTCTTTTGGACTTCTGCCATCAGTCTGTTGTAAGCAGCACGAGCAGCTGCCGTCTTCAACTTTTCGGCGTTGGTCCGAGCTCTCTTCCGTTCATGGACCAATCGCACGAACTGTTTGTTAAAAAAAGAGTGGACCTTGCGGTTCCCGTTGTTCTAGGGAATGTTTGTTTGGCTTGAGGATACCTCTCACAAAGTCGTCGTATGCAGCGTCAGTGCCTTTGGAAGAAATGGGAAACCATCATGATTCTGTGATCATTCTCACCTTTCTCTCCTGGAATAGAGTCCACATGGCTTTGCCGAAATGCTAGTGTCTCCTAGCAAACATTGACTTTGCAAGCATCAGACACATTGTAATGTGGTAGGTCTATGGTCACTGCAGACCTCATCGAAGACTTCGCACTGGCTCTTTGCCTCGAGCTCGACGGAGACCAGTGTTATATCGGGGCGTGACATGACGCTGTTGCCAGCATGACGCAGTGTAGGTTCACTGTTGTCATTTAGACGCCTGATGAGGTTGGTCGTGAGCTCGACCTCCCTTTAGTACCGCACCAAGAAGACTGAATCGATCGAACGAGAGGGTCACGGGAATCAACAAAATTTACTACCAATCTGATTGAAATGCGAAAAGAGAGAAAGACTTTTAAAAAAAAAGAAAAGAAACACAAAATAAAAAAAAAAGACATAATAAAAAAGAAAAAGATATAACACCTTTTAGATACCCTTAAAAAAGTATTATTTATAAATCCTTTATATGCATTTTGTATTATTATATATATATATATATATATATATATATATATATATATATATATATATATATAAGTTATAGAAAAATAACAAAAAAAAACAAACAATATATATATATATATATATATATATATATATATATATATATATATATATAAATGAGCTGTAGTGAAATGACGCCAAAGAACCGACAAGATATAGATACGTTCGTATTTTTAACAACAATAATATTTATTTTCTATTATTTTACGGAAATCGAATAAATTTAAATGCTCAAAAAATATATTAAATTCGTTTTTATTTTAGTAAAAGTTTAACTTGTATTATTATAAATTACAAATACGTTTAAAGTAAAAACTAAGGAACTATAGAAAGCAAGTTATGAACACAGAATTGAATGGAGCAGTTATGATCGAAGAATTACGTCGTACTTACATTTTTGGGGGAAAATCCAAACATTAGTTTATTTTGTGAGTTTTTAGTGCATTGTTAACATGGCGAAATAAAATCTAATCTAATGTATACTAAATAAAACACGCAAATGACGTCATAGCATGAATCACCTATGTTAGCCAAAAACTCCTTAAATTTCATTGATTTAATAACAACGGGTCATAAAACTGATAATGTTTCCATGTTTCCACTATTCTTAAAAGCAAAATTAATAAATGTAAGTGATTAATTTTTTAATTAAAAAATTAATAAATTTTACTTTTTTTTTTTATTTCCAAAAATATACTTTTATTAAATTTATAACGGAAAAAAAGCTTAACCTTTACAGATTCTTCTAATTAGAAAATTTCGTTTTAGCCAATCAGCGCAGCGAAACTCCAAAGCCAAATAGCATTCACTAGTCTACTTATAAATCATTCAAATAGAAAACAAAAACCTATGAAGTATAAAATATGTTAGTGTTGGTATGTAAGGAATTAGAGTCCGTTTGAAAATTTTAATAATTTTATTTTTAAATAGGGGGGGGGGGGAAGAATGGTGTTTAATTTTCCCCAGGCAGCACAAGACACGTCTTAAAATAAGGAATGAAAAAAGAGATTTTATATTCTCTTTTTACAAATATATGTATGTTCATTTTGTAAAATTTAATAATTTTAATTTTAAATAGGGGGGGGGGGGAAGAATGGTGTTTAATTTTCCCCAGGCAGCACAAGACACGTCTTAAAATAAGGAATGAAGAAAGAGATGTTATATTCTCTTTTTACAAATATATGTATGTTCATGTTGCCCAGGGCAGTTCAAGATACATCTCAAAATAAAGAAATGAATTTGATAAACAATTAACCTTCCTGGTTAGGCCTACATACCTATCGGAGGTAGAAAATAAAATGTGAACATTTTTAAGTGGATGAGAATATATTGAAATCCTATTTCATATTTTTACCAATTTAGTCTATTAATGGCGTTGGTACACTTATTAAAGTATACTCACACTTATTAAAGTATACTCATCAATATAAAACCCAAGCGATTTACACACTTGCATATTTAATTTTGAAAAATTGAGATTGGTTAATATTTTTTTTTTTTTAAATGAAAATATTTTTTTTTTTGTTTTTACTTGGCGAAAAGTAAAGTGAGTGTGTATTTTTATGAGATTATTTTTTTTTTTAAACACACTCACATCTGTTATAGACATGAAACAAAGTTGCGAGATTCTTCTTTAGATTAAAAAATTCTTTTCTTTACGATTTTATGGTAAAGCATATTTTAGAGAAAAAAAAAAGCAAGGAAAAAATGTTTTTACATTTTTATTAAAATGTTAATATATCAAATTCCTTTAATATTAAATATGTTTATATCATACATAGAGTTTTTGTTGTAAAGTTAAGATTATTTTTTTAAACAATTTTTAGAGAAAAAGTTGGAATCAAGGACAAGAGAATGGGAAAATTTAGAGTAATTCTCTAGCGTAGAAATCGTCCCTTAAATAAATTCATTATTGACAATATAGGTACAATTAGTGATAATTTAGAATGGGCAATTTAAGGTCAAGTTTAGAGGGAAAAATGTAGTTTATGGGTGTCAAAGGGAGTAGGCTAAGAGTATAATGTTTAACATATAAATACGTCTCACAACTTAATAATTTTAGAAAATGTAAATATCATTACATACATACTTCATTTTAAAGGTAGGATTTGTGATGAGGTTTTGCAATAGCAGGTAGAAACTATCGCAAAGGTCATACCATTATTATCCCGATAACATTGGGTCATTTATTCTAGTATGATAATAACACTCACAGTTTTACACCACACATAGGGCTGCAACTCGGCACACGACTTGGACAAAATAGTCTTTCAAATATTCAGGCTCAATCCAACGACAAATCCTTAAAATCAATTTCTACGTTTTTCAATGGACGATAAAGGGAATATGATGACACACATGTCTAGAAATCCAGAAAAGTGCGTTACATGAGATTCTTTATTTACAACTGCTTTGATGCGTTATATTGTCCTTTATTTTTCTGATGAAAAAGTAATATAAAAACGGGAGGGACATTTGAATATTTAAAAATGAAACAAAAGAAATGAATATCTAGGATGTATGCGAAAAACTTTGTTGTTTTGTTTCGTTAAAGTATTTAACTGTACCGTAATTATCTCGAAATATTCATTTAATAGGAAACGCTACCTTGCTAACTTCAAGCGCATTAAATTGCACCAAAATGGAATGCACACATTTAATGTGTTTTGTGTCCTGAAGAGTTTCTGAAAGTTGTGTTACAACTGATTGTGAAAAATTTGATGGCTTTTAAACTGTAAATTAAGGTAACTAATCTAAATCCAAAGAAGTAAGGTCGTGACCATTACAGAATTATTAGTTATGTAAAATATGTGTTACCTTTAAAAAATCATATATTCTCTGATTATCGATATATTTAAGGCCTTGAAATGGAGTTGAAAAACAGTACATTAGATTTGCTTTTTTATATTGACATTGTAATAATTCGGATTTCATTCTTGATGATAGAATACACAATTTCATGACATAAATATGCATGTTTTGAGACTTTGCATCCACAATTTTCTTCTCACATGAACTTAGTTATTGATAAAATATCATATTATGAACTATTCAAAATGACTTGAAAATGTGTGTTAATAAAATAATAAAAAACATAATTTGCAACAGAGGGATAAAGTCAATTTCGAAAAAAAAAATAATATTTTCTAAGTCTATTTTTAATGAAGGTTAACATATTTTCAACATAACAATAATAATAAAAATAATTATAATAATAATAATAAAGCTTATTTAAAAATCGTGTGACATCGCAGCCCGGTACAAAGTTATCCATATTAAAAAGAAATGAGAAATTTTATATTTAACCACATTGAAATACATAACGCAACATTACAAAAACCACATACGAGAGTACCCAGTCTAAGTCTTTCAACCCTTGCAGCCATAAACAACACAGGACACTATACATCTAGAAGATAATAGATAGCTGGAAAAGATGGTAGACAACATCACGTCAAAAGGTGTTTGCGAAATCAATATGTTTTCAAATCGGACTTGACAGACTCCAGTGTTTGGCTTTTGTTAGGGTGACAGGAAGTGTTTTCCGAATTGTTGGGCCAGTAAATGCGAACGTGCGCCTTCTATAAGTCTCAATGTGAACACGTGGTATTGAGAGTATGCCCCTATTTGATGAGCGGACTTGTCAAGTGGGTACATAAGGCAGCATGAACGCTTTAAAATAGGACGTCGCCAGGTCATGCAAGCAGGGGTAGCGTAGAGTTCGAATTGTGCATTCTATGCGACCGTGGACCGGCAGCCCATGCAACCTTGTCAGAAGTATTTAAGCGTGATCAAATTTGCGTAAGCTAAAAACAATTTGAGCCGTATTATTTTGTAATTTTTGAATTTTATCCAGGAGCGTATTGGAAGACCCACCATGAGAGCATTGCAGTATTCCATGCGTAAAAGCACGAATGCAGACATTAGCCTCTTTTTTGCACCAAACGTTAAGAAAAGTCCGACATGACAAATTCTGCGCAGCTCCAGAAAAATCGACATGCAAATAATATTAATGTGATTTTCAATAGATTCTGTTCTGTCTAAGTAGATACCCAGGCTTCACACTATTTGAGCAAATGCAGTCTGTATATAACAGGAAACTAACGTGATTCTATTCTAATTCTAAGCCATGACGGATGACTTCATATGTTTCCTAATGTGTTATAAAATAAGTTCATGATCGTAATATTACATTTTCGTTATAACATAAGTCTGACTTTATTCTATTTAATCCAGCAGTTTTCAGAACTATCCAAATTAGATATATTTTAAATAAGATTATTTTAATCTATATTATGTAAACATTACAAATATCTACACACTTCTAAAGCATTTTCATGTGTGGGGCCCATCCAAGTCCCTGCAAATGAATCATAGACAAATTTGAATGGCTTAACATTGTATACAAATCTCAGTTCAACCCCTACCCATTTTCATGCACAAGGCCAGCTTGTGTTTGAATAATTCTTGCGACTTAAATCGTTGGTGAAATTGTTCAGGCCCCTCTACGAATTATGCGTATAAAAAACATCAACGTTTCGAGAGGTAACAGACACCACCTGAGTCATGAGACCAAAGTGCATCCTTATGTTTTTAACAACGGCCAGTTCTCCTCGTCAATCTGGACTCTCTGAGTTATTAGACTAATGTGCATCCTTATGTTTCCATAAACGGCCAGTTCTCCACGTCGATCTGGACTCTGTGAGTGATTAGACTAATGTGCAGCCTTATGTTTCCATCAACGGCCAGTTCTCCTCGTCAATCTGGAATCTCTGAGTGATTAGACTAATGTGCATCCTTATGTTTCCATCAACGGCTAGTTGTTCTCGTCAATCTGGACTCTGTGAGTTATTAGACTAATGTGCATCCTTATGTTTCCATCCACGGCCAGTTCTCCTCGTCAATCTGGAATCTCGGAGACATGAGACTAATGTGCTTCCTTATGTTTCCATTCACGGTCGATTCTTCTTGTCACTCTGCACCATCTGAGTCATGACACTAAGGTGCATCCTTATGTTTCAAAATACGATCAGTCCTTCTCGTCACTCTGCACCATCTGAGTCATGACACTAAGGTGCATCTTTATGTTTCAAAATACGATCAGTCCTTCTCGTCAATCTGGACCATCTGATTCATGAGGCTAAAGTGCATCCTTATGTTTCCATCAACGGCCAAATCTTCTCGTGTATCGTGACAAATGTTTGGAAAAATGTATTGCTTCTGCTTCGATTATTATACAGTAACTAATCTTGAGTAAAATAAGATCAACCTGTTTTTTGAAGATTTTACTGTATTAACGCTATCCAGTATCGTTCATACTTTTGTGAGATATATCAACCGTCCTGATAATACTCTAACCCTGACAAAAAAATGTTAAAATTTAATACAAATCTTATTCATACTAGTTTTTTTTATAATTTTTCTGATACATTTAGTTAAAAAAGAAGAACTGAGTTCATCGGAAACTCTATGTACTCCGCCAGTCTTGCAGTTGGTGTAGTTGCAATCATAATTTTGTTGGGTATGTTGTTTCATTTGAAAGGTTTGATTCTAAATGTTTAATTTTACTTCAAAATAATTTTTGTTTCAGAGTATTCGTTCTTTTAATATACGCAAACACCTAAAATGACTAGATTATTTTTTATAATACTTTCAAATCAATCCTTTGACTAATGACATCATTACATAAGTTTATAACTTGACAATTTTTAAGGGAAAATTGAAAGTATTTTGGTCACGAAAAAAAAATATTAAAACATATTAAAAAAATAAATAGTAATAAAAATGTTTTCAAAACCAAGATATGTTGTTTTCGTAATAATTGATGTACTGCATTGAAGTTGTGTTAAAAAAAAATGTAAGAAAAAGTTAGGTCAAACTAGAATTCGTAAACAGGACAAACGAACTAAAACAAGTATCAGTTCACAGTAATCAAAACTTTAGAGAGTTCCCTTTGTTTCCTGTAATTATTCTTCGGCTACAAAAAAAAATCTCTCAAGCTGTTTTGTGTTATTTGTTTTTTTTACTGTGATCTTATACTTGTTATGCTTCTTTTTTGGTCTTCTTGTTTTCTGATGAAGGCTCTGAGCCGAAACGTCAAAAAAGTGTGTCATGTTTATGAATTTACGTTTGGCGTAACTTCTTCTTAGAATGTTCTCATACCACTAATTCGAAATCAATTATGTTGATTTTTTTTAATTAATGAAATTGCAGTAAATATTTTCATGAAATTATAATGTGAAACATAATTAACTGGATGACTCTCGCCTTTGATCTGTAGGTCACTTGTATAGGTGAAGCTGTTCCCCTCAGATGGAGTGGGCAGGACTCTAGTTTCCTTCCATTCAACATAACTGTCCCGTTTTGTCTTTCAAGCAAAAATACCTGACTAGCTTTCCGTTCCAATGAATAGACGTTAATCTAAGCCATTCTAAAATACACATGCTGTGTATACGATTTGTACGTCGTAAATCGTCTCTCCATTTGACCAAACAATACTGTTACCGAGCATGTTAAGGTGTGCTTCTTGTCATGCAGCGTCTGACATTTGTTTCTGCTCATTGAAACTTTAAAACTACATTTTGAAACGCATCATATAGAATAGGAATTAAAACATTTCTGTGCTAAAATATGAATATTTGTGTACTAAGATTTGAATATTACTGTACTAAGATTTAAACATTACTGTACTAAGATTTAAACATTACTGTACTAAGATTTTAACATTACTATTCTAATAGCTGTACATTGCTGTACTTAGATCTGAACTTTGATATACAAGGATCTGAACATCTGTCAGCTAGTTATATGAAATACCCCATGTTATTATCTATTATTTAAATTGTGTAATATTTTATCACTGACAAATGTTGTTGTTTATCACTAACATGACATTGTGTATCATTCATTAAGACTATTTTTCTTGCAAGTTGCTAACATGAATGTAAACCTTTAAAATTATTTAAGTCACATTCTCTGACATTTCAACAGCATTCAAAGTCGACACATTCTATTCCGATAATGTTATTTCAGCATTGAATAAATGAACTTTATCAGTTATAATTGAATTATATTAAAACAACCATATCAATAGATTTAAATCGAGCGTAATTATTTTTTACAGTAAAAGGACATGAACTTGGCACTGGGATACGACTCAATGGTATGTGCTTTACAGTTTCATCTACAAGATTCACTTGGGACGAGGCTAAGGTATTTATTTGAAACAAAACTATTCATAACTTGAAACGAACATCAAACAGGGTCATGCTAAATGGTTGTCAAACAGGCCGCACACCACACAAGACTTAATGAAAATATATAAAACTGCTGGCATCCGTACTCACAAAGTGACAGTGAAGTGGGCAACGTAGGCCGAAATCCACAAAGGCTTGGATTATTCTTCTAGGATTATAAGCTGGTTCCCAACAGCAAATCGCCTCTCTCTACGACGCTGGACAACCCAAGGGAACATCATGTGGATGATACAGCTTGGCACCAGTGACGATTTAGGAGTTATCGGAATGTTCCATTGTACCAATGTTATCCGCCTACGGGACTCCATCTCCGGGTTTGATTTCAGAGTTTCCTTCTCTTAGATGAGTTGCCATCCAATTATATCATCATTTTCTCAAAAGGGTTGGGGAGACAGAATTCGATAGTTGTCCATTTCAGTAGCCCCGCTTTTTCACCAGCGTAGATGAAAACGTCGACCACTTTAATCTGTCGAGTAGGCCATCAATTGATATTCAGTTAAGTACTTATCTAAAATTTTGAAATTTAAATTGTTTCATTGATGTGATCATATGTTCATCTATTGCAAAAACAGGATGCTAGGAATGAGCCAATGTTCATTTCACAGACAGTCAATTCATCAAGTCGTCAAGTCTGCCTCCGTTAATGTTGCTATATCATATAACTAATCCCCATATTCTCAGGCCTGTCTCTTTGAAAACAAATCAAATCGAATCAAATAAAAAACGGTAAAATGAAAAGTTCTCTCACTGTAAACAAAATTTCCAATATATCACTTAAAAATACACTTTTTATACGATGCACGCAGCATGTGTATTTTGTCTGTTTTTTTTGCTGGTATCCGTTCGTCACAATGTGACGATGGTGAAGACTGCGCAGGACGAAATCCACAAGGCCTTGGATTATTCTTCTAGGATTAAAGGCCGGTTCGAAACTGCATATCGCCCCTCTCCACGCCACTGGATAACCCAAGGGAACATCATGTAATGATACAGCTTGGCACCAGTGACATTTCAGGAGTTGTCGGAATGTTTCATTGTACCAATGTTATCCGCCACTGATGTCGGAATGTTTCATTGTACCAATGTTATCCGCCACTGATGTCGGAATGTTTCATTGTACCAATGTTATCCGCCACTGATGTCGGAATGTTTCATTGTACCAATGTTATCCGCCACTGATACTCCATCTCCGGGTTTTTGAATTCAGAATTTCATTCTCTTAGATGATGGTCGCACAATACATCCATGAAATTACACTTTTATATATGACGCTCGCGCAATATATTACGTAAAAATACATATTTATAATTAAAGGGCTGATAAGGGGAGAGACTGCAATCAGGTTAGCACAGAATAAAATGAGTAAAACAGAGTAGGGTTCAACATGAAAATAGGAATGCGACATTTCTTTTGCAGCCCACGGATACTAATACTTCTAAGCTAAGTACTATTTTTAAATTTTTATTTTCTATCATCTTGCTCTGTTGTCTTGTTCGCCAACGAAAGCTTTCTATCGACACGTTCATTGTTTTGTTGCGTTCCTTTTTTCTGGTTGAACCCTACTCTGTTTTACTCATTTTACACTATTATATGTGATGATCGCACGCCAAGTTTGATCTATTTTTGTTTTTTTTCTCATTAAAATCAAAGTGAATCATTGTCGTGAGTCTGCGACTTATTTGTACAGACATAAACTACAAGACCAACATTGATCACCTCACAGTGCCTACTGTACAGTCATATCAAACTACAAAACCAACATTGATCACCTCACAGTGCCTACTGTACAGTCATATCAAACTACAAGACCAACATTGATCACCTCACAGTGCCTACTGTACAGTCATATCAAACTACAAGACCAACATTGATCACCTCACAGTGCCTACTGTACAGTCATATCAAACTACAAGACCAACATTGATCACCTCACAGTGCCTACTGTACAGTCATATCAAACTACAAGACCAACATTGATCACCTCACAGTGCCTACTGTACAGTCATATCAAACTACAAGACCAACATTGATCACCTCACAGTGCCTACTGTACAGTCATATCAAACTACAAGACCAACATTGATCACCTCACAGTGGTTCCATAAAACCAGTTGGACAAATAGATCACACTGTGTTTTTATCTTCTGCCTGGGACAGACAATATACATTTTATCGAAACGTCTTGACACCAACAATAACAAATTATATAAGGGCCTAAACTTACATAGATGGTGCCATCGCCCCTTAATGTTTCCAAAGCATTTCAGCGCTCATATGAACCCACCGCCCACCCCCATATAGGACGGTACGTTCTACTTTGAGAACCATTGGCCTAATACGTAATTTTTTTACAAAATGTTACCCTCACTAGCAATGTCTACGTATCACGGTCAATAACAATTTATTATTGCAGCTCAATTTAAATACAAAGAGGAATAAACAGACTTACACATTTGAGTACATGAAATAATGCAAGGCTTATCTTTGCACTTTATGTTAAGACAAATAAAAATTGTTAGACTAGATGACACTGCTAATTAAACTTATGAAGTGAGACCAGGGGTCATCTCACAACCAGACACTGCCAGGCTTGACAATCTTCAATTGACATGCAGAAGCGCAACACATAAGAATAATAATACTATATATTTTTTTTTGAAATTTGTATGCATCTTATCTGATGGACTGATGGACGTATAAGATTTTCCACATGCAAATATGTTTGTATATATATATATATATATATATATATATATATATATATATATATATATATATATATATTTTTTTTATATATTTATATATATTTTATGTGGTGGACATATGGATAAATAATATTTTACATATAAATATATTTATATATATATATATATATATATATATATATATATATATATATATATATATACGTATATAGTGTTACATTTTATTTTGAAAAAGCAACAAATGTGACATACGCTTTCATGTCAATCATAGTGAAAGTTGTACAGATGAAAAAAAATACAAGCAAGTTAAAAATTCTTTATGGCATAAAAAGATAGATATATATACCGCTAGCTACCAAGAAAAAATACCTTTCCTTGTGTCAACAGACTTTTTGTGAGCGAGAAAACCTCCTTTTAGCCAGGTTTGAAAATAGTAAAGACCTGGCCAACGTGTTCATGAACAATTCATACTTTAGACAGCAAATAACAGGTATTTGATTTATATCTTTTAGTCTGAATCATTTTTTAGAGTTGTAAAATTTCACTTCTATTCTGCTATACTCATGCAATCTGATTGTTGATTTTTTAATGCTATATCATTTGGTATTCCTGGTAACGTGATTATAATGTCATAGCACTACTACTGAATGAGTCGGTCTGGTCACTATTTAAAGTTCATTCTACAGTGGGCTTGCAATGAGTAGTAAATAGGGGGCAATTATTACGAGGCTAAAAAAGCAACAACATTTATAAAAACAACATCAGCAGCAGGAACAAGAATAACGTCAACCACAACAACAACAATAAAACTACCAACAGCAACATTAGCAACAAAAATAACGTCAAAACCAACAAAATTAATAACAACAACAACGGCAGAGGCAGCAACAACAACAACCACAGCAACACCAGTAATGCCAACAAAAGCAATAATATTAACATCAACAACAGCGACAGCAGCAACACATATAATTCCCACAACAGCAACAACCATTCTAAAAGAAGCAATAACAAAATAGCTGCAACAATAACATCATCAACATCAACATTAATTGCAACAACAACAACAACGCTATGTTTAGCATGACAATGTATTAGTAACTCCTAAGGGGAATAACGAAGTGTTCACGATGTGTTTTCCAAAATGAACCAAGCCACGAAATGGAAACATCTCATGGTTGAAGAAATCATCAAAGAAAATAGTATGATCACATTGACCTTCAATACCAGCAGGTGTTATCTAACTCGTCTAGCGAGCCGGATCCTGGAGAAACATTTCTTGCAGCCCTTGTCACGCACACCATCCAAAGAACCAACCCAACACAAAAACAGTATTCAGTAAACAAAATAAGAAACATTCCATGCATATGTATTCAAGTATGCCACCGCCCTGAATATCGTATTCCGTGTTAGGGGAGGGGGGTGGAAGGGATTGAACGCCACTGGTTTAAATTGAACAATTGTACTAACTGAAGTGTTCCATATATGCTTCAGAATGTGCAAATTTATATCAAGGAAAGTATAAGTTTCTGATTCTATAATAGATGTCAGAAAGGAAAAAATATGTATTTCAGAAGTCATGGGTGTCCTGTTCTATTAGACTTCAGCAAGTATAAATATATCTTTTAGAAGGCAAGGATATCTGTTTTAAATAGACTTCGGAACGTAAAAAGGCAAGGTGTCCTTTTAGATATATATAGATTTCAGCAAGTACACATATGTATTTTAGAAGGCAATGATATCTGTTTTAAAAGGAGTTCGGAACGTAAAAATATATATTTCACAAGGCAAGGGTGTCCTTTGATATTTATATAACCATTTCAGAAAGTAAAGATCTATATTTTAGAAGGCATAGTTGCCTGTTTCTATATTGATTTCAGAAAATACAAATCTATATTTCAGGAGGCATGGTTGTCTGGTTCTATATAGACTTCAGAAAGTAAACAAAAATCAAATTTTCAGAATACATAGGTATATGGTACTATGAAGATTTCAGAAAGTAAAATCTATTTTTTTTTAGGAGACATAGGTGTCTGGACAGGCGGCAATGATAAGGTGATCGAAGGACGATACAGTTGGGTGAGCAGGAACGGGTTAGGTGACCCTCTCCACTTTGACATCCTTACCAACTCCGAAACAAACGACTGCCTCCTATTAACACGGGACAAGGTTCTGCGTGCAGTCAACTGTGAAGTACGCACGTTTGCAATGTGTATGAGCTACAGTAAGTCATGTAGGAATTGAAGTGCACAGACCCTAAAAACAAAGACCGAATTCGTATAAGTCCTTTCTACGATGTACTATCTAGCGATATGGGCTCTCAGTAAATATTTTTGAAAACAAACATTCATTAGAGAGAGTATGCTAGAAGAGTTTGCCGTTCTAGATTGCAAAACTCGTTTTAAAATATGCGTCTTCCTTCTTTATGTGCTTAGGACACGAATCATCTGAGTACCTCCTGACGATGCCACATCCGGGCAAGTCGGTGCATGTCATTGGATTTTCCCTTACAACCTCATCGCCGTGGTCTTTCAGGGTAATGACATTCGTACATGAAATAGTTGTACAAACATATTACGTAAACTTTAAATACAATACACATAATAATCATTTTTATGCTTGGAGGATATGCTCTTCCAGCTAAATGTAAAAGAAAGAGTTTAACTAAAATTGTATTAGTTTAAATGTGTTAAATTTTATTATTTTTCATGTTCTCATGCAAATGAATCATAGTTTCTACTTTAAAAAAAAAAAAAAAAAAATAATTGCTGATCGAATCATAAGGCACACATAGACTCAATAGGAACTTATGAAAGTTAAACTTTTTCAACATGTCATTGTTCTTCTGAGTGTGTACAGACAGCAATGGAGTGACATTATGTCACAGAAACTCCTCTACATTTTCATCTCAATGTGTCTTGAATTTGACTTAATGAAATTTGTGTGAAGAAGAAGTTTTCATAAAATCAACATCTGGAAGTTTAATATTTAATATCGCCCGACTTTAAAAAAAAAAAAAAACATGTCAGGAAAATTATGTCAGACAAAAATGTGCAACGTCACAAAGTTCTGTTTCCTGACAATGCAGCAGTAGCAACGCACAAACAGATACCTGTGATGCGCATAGTGTATCGCTTCTTGTACGCACGTTAGGTGTTTCGACTGAACATGTGTTTACTGAAACAAATGTCGTGACGCAAGAAACGTATTCCTCATATATATTTAGGACAATAATATAATGTGAGTAGCTTAATGGGCCATATTGGTTGGTGTCATGGATTTAGCTCACATCCGTTCACGAGCGGGTGAACAGTAGAATTGCAAAAGCAGCAGCCAGCAACCTATTGCAAATTTCAATACATTAATGAAGTACCTTTTTTTTTAAAATACATAAAGCATGATGCGGTAGACTGCAGATAACACAACCAACCAATGAACGTGCAGAAATATGTAGCATGTGGTCAGCTCTTTGAAAGAGACGACATGAAAGGAGAATGGAGGAAATCCAAATACAAAAGAATGATTGCTATGGAGAGTTGACAGAAAGGGTGAGACTTATTGAACTGTCACGGCGGCAATTTAAGGACTTTTGCCAAAGAAAGCGTAGTTGGAAATCATTGCTATGCAACGTTCTACGTGGCGATCAGCAGAGCATGATGGATAAAGACATGGAGAAGATGCACGAGACAAAGGCCTTAAACAATAGCAGTATTAGGGAAGATTCAATTAAACCAGGATTCAAGGTTCACCTGCATAAGTGCTGCTGAGAGTGCAATACCAGAAATAAAATAGCTACAATGTCGTCTCACAAAGACGAGAAGACGCCAATAGAAAACTTCATGAGTGATTCTTTTAATAGTGAGCTTTTGTGGTGTGTGCTTCTGATGAGTTTGTGTGATAAGTGCCTATAATGAGTTCCTGTGGTTAGCTCTTATGATAGGCTAATGGGAGGAACTATTTTGATGAATTGTTATGTTGAGTTCATGTCATGAGTTCTTATGATAAGCTATTGTGATGAGTCATTGTGATAAATTCTTATGATTGATGAGTTACTGTAATGATTGTTATAATAACATGTTGTGACGAGTTCCTGTGATGAGTTCTTATAACAAGCTCTTGTGATACGTTTTTTTTTATGATTCGTTCCTGTAACGACTTCTTATAATAAGCAGTGAATTCGTGTGATGTGATACATTCTTAAGATGAGTACCTGTGATGAGTTATGGTTATGTTTTATTAGTTATTTTAATTTTATTATTTTAATTGAAGTGAAAAAAAAATATTTGATAGATAAGAAAATATTCGTTTCCTTAAAATAAAAATAAAACTGAAACGTTTATTTAACACTATTAATAACTAATCTTTTTACCCGATCAAAATATTGATAAAATAAGTATCAATTCATCTTTAAAGTTAAATGAAGTTCACTCTCATTCGTAATGTAGATATATGTTTGTTAATTTGAATAATACAATTCTCGATAGCAACTGGAAGAAATATTTGCGATCTTTAAATTATTTTGTAATCCTACCATTTCCATAAAATAATACAACAAAAAATAATTGTGATTCACAATTAAAAAATATACATATAATTATGTTTTGTTGATTTTTAAAGATAAAGTATTTTAGTAAGAAAAGTTGTTACGATCTATTAGCACGGCTTTACTGATATACCTTGACTGATTCCACTCCTCTGACCGATAAATGATCCTGCTGTCTGCCGTCGATGGTTTGCCTTGTAAAAGTTCTGGGGTTGGTGAACATACATTAGTTTTTGCCTGTTTGGTCACATGCTGTTCTTTATTTCATAATTTTTTTTTTTTTTTAAATTTCATGTTTATGTCTCTTTTGCTAATATTTTTATGTACAACACTGTGAGCCCAGCCCTAAGATGGGGCACCACGCCATATAAGACAACTATCTATCTATTATTATTTTATCCTCAATGTTGTTTTACGTCCACCAATCGCCAGGTTATCTTCTCCATTTACAAGCATCATATGCTGGTCAAAGAACAATTCCTTTCCCTGGGAGGCCACGGGAAAGCAACGCACAGCTTAACGTTACAAGATCCTTCTTATAAGTAAGGCAGATGTGCGTGTAAATGTCAAACAGTAAATAATACATATGTGTTTACCCAAAAAAGGGAAATGTGTTTTTGTGTTTTTTTTAAATCACATTCGTTCATTTTAAGCATGATTGTAATGATTGTTTCCAACATTCTTTGAAACTAGAGAAAAATAAACAAAAGGCATCTAGTCTATTTCTCAAACGTAAAAAAATAGTCATCATATTTCAGACATATCAAAATCAGTCATCATCAATCAACCCAGAGTCTTTAGACTTTAGAGATTAGAATGATATGTTGTTGTTTTTGGTTTGGTTTTTTGTTTGTTTCATAATGAACATACTTTAACATTAAAGTTAAAATTGTAACTAGTTCTCTTTGAATCTTCACTTCCTTTTACCTCACATTACATCGAGACACCCGAAGATGCACATTTAAACTCTGTGTTATCTGAGAGACCCCAGGTCACCAAAAATGCACACTAAAACCCTATTTTTTGTGAGTATCCCCAGACAGGAAACTCTTCATCATCTCCAGGATTGAAACTAGTCTATCATCGTTTACATTACAGTGACGAGAAGTGGTTGGCAAGTTGCTACAAGTTTCAAGGAGAGGAAAACTTCAACCTGCTTGCCTTCATCATGGAGGGGGAGTTCTCTATTGGCGTATTGACACCCTTGCCTGTAGCGTGGTGGGGAACTTTGTATTTCATACGATCCACTAGGTATGTGACTACTAACATTTAGTATCAACCAGATGACATACGCCCCTGAATATAAATCATTTACATAAATTATCTATTTTTGACCGAGTCAATGTGTCTGTGCCATATTGAAAAGCATCTTTGCTATTAAATCTGAGCAAGCGTTGTGTTAAGGCTAACTCAATTTTAGCAAATTGATTTCCATCTTAACCGCAACGGCAATCAGAGCTGGTTGGGCGTCGTCCATTGTCATGCACAATAGTTATTTCAGTTTTTATCTACAGTTATTTTGTTAATTCAGGCTTTGATTCAGGGCACAACTTTTGTTTGCCCCTTGCATGGATGCATTGGATGTATTTGTATTTCTCCGGCATTAACAATTGAAGTTTTGCTTTAATCTACTTTAGGACTTAAGTTCTCAATCTAGTCATTAGCTCAAGATATCTAGTCATAAGCTTCACGAGTTTAGTCATTAGCTCCATATATCTAGTCATAAGCTCCACGAGTTTAGTCATTAGCTTCACTTATGTTGTCATTAGCTCCAACCGTTTATTCATTATCTTCTACAAATTAGTCATTAACTCCATCAATTTATTTATTAGCTCCATCAATTTATTTATTAGCTCCATCAATTTAGTCATTATCTACACCAATTCGGTCATTGGTTTCAACATTTTAGTCGTTATTTAAAACATTTATACATTAATTCCATCAATGTAGTCTTAAGTTCCACAAATTTAGTCATTACTTCCACCAATTTTGTCATTAGTTACATCAAACTAGTCATTACTTCCAACAATTTAGTCATTACTTCCACCAATTTTGTCATTAGTTACATCAAACTAGTCATTACTTCCACCAATTTAGTCATTACTTCCACCAATTTTGTCATTAGTTACATCAAACTAGTCATTACTTCCACCAATTTATTCATTACTTCCACCAATTTAGTCATTACTTCCAGCAATTTAGTCATTACTTCCACCAATTTTGTCATTAGTTACATCAAACTAGTCATTACTTCCACCAATTTAGTCATTACTTCCACCAATTTAGTCATTACTTCCTCCAATTTAGTCATTACTTCCACCAATTTAGTCATTACTTCCACCAATTTAGTCATTACTTCCACTAATTTAGTCATTACTTCCACCAATTTAGTCATTACTTCCATCAATTTAGTCATTAGTTACATCAAACTAGTCATTACTTCCACTAATTTAGTCATTACTTCCACCAATTTAGTCATTAGTTACATCAAACTAGTCATTACTTCCACCAATTTAGTCATTAGTTACATCAAACTAGTCATTACTTCCACCAATTTAGTCATTAGTTACATCAAACTAGTCATTACATCCACCAATTTAGTCATTAGTTACATGAAACTAGTCATTACTTCCACCAATTTAGTCATTAGTTACATCAAACTAGTCATTACTTCCACCAATTTAGTCATTAGTTACATCAAACTAGTCATTACTTCCACCAATTTAGTCATTAGTTACATCAAACTAGTCATTACTTCCACCAATTTAGTCATCAGTTACATCAAACTAGTCATTACTTTCACCAATTTAGTCATTAGTTACATCAAACTAGTCATTACTTCCACTAATTTAGTCATTAGTTCCACCAATTTAGTCATTACTTCCACCAATTTAGTCATTACTTCCACCAATTTATTCATTACTTCCACCAATTTAGTCATTACTTCCACCAATTTAGTCATTAGTTACATCAAACTAGTCATTACTTCCACTAATTTAGTCATTACTTCCACCAATTTAGTCATTAGTTACATCAAACTAGTCATTACTTCCACTAATTTAGTCATTACTTCCACCAATTTAGTAATTAGTTACATCAAACTAGTCATTACTTCCACTAATTTAGTCATTACTTTCACCAATTTAGTCATTAGTTACATCAAACTAGTCATTACTTCCACTAATTTAGTCATTACTTCCACCAATTTAGTCATTAGTTCCACCAATTTAGTCATTAGTTCCACCAATTTAGTCATTAGTACCACCAATTTAGTCATTACTTCCACCAATTTAGTCATTACCTTCACCAGGTTTGTTCTTTGCTCCAGCTAAGTTGTAATTAGTTCTACCACTTTATTTGTTAGCGCCATCAATTTAGTTCTTAACTCTACCGGTTACTCTACAAAGTTGGTCATTAGCTCCTTCAATTTAGTCATTAGATTCGTCATTTCTGTCATTTGTTCAATCCATTTCGTCATTAGCTGTACTAATTTAGTCATTAATGACATCAATTTAGCGATTAGCTCCACCAATTAAGTCATTAGTTTGACCCATTTGGTCATTAGGTCCCGGTAACAGAGCAGCCTCGGCTGTCCCTGCAAGGGTTTTGCCTCTTCGTGGCGCGACCAACTAGTAGGGTAGAAATGACTACCCGAAGCAAAAAATATCACGTCACTACGTCTGTCTCCCAAGGTAAAAAAGGGGAGAGGTGGTGGGGGATTATTTCGTAATCTTCTTCTGGGAGATGGTAAGAAAAAACAACCTGGTAATTGATGTACGCTATTCAGTACACATGGCTTGTAAATGAAACATATTCTGAAAGAGGGGAACTTAAATCCCTCCTCTCCTGCAGATCGGGGACGGTGCTCATACTGACTTTGGGCGTTGGTGCTACTGGGAGCACTATGCAAGGTGACGCTGGTCGCCTCCCTTAAAAATTATAAAGTATGGAGCTTAACTGCAACGGGGTCAGATGGGAAATCCCCGAGCTCACCAAACTACTCCACAACCGGGAAGTGGACGTAGCTCTACTTCAGGAATACCTACTGAAAAAGCACCCATTGCAAAACACGAGCTTTTCAGTTCACCGCTGCATTTACGTAAAGTGTAGAGGGTTGGTAACTCTTGTGAAAAACGACCTCACAGCGGAATTGGTAGAGAGCAGCAATTTGATGGGACCCTGAGAGAATTTGTAGGGAGTAGGTCTTTTACCATTAGCAACATTTATAACACACCTAGGAACGTTTTGGGCCATCCCTTGCAGGGCATAATCCTCTTTAGCGATATAATAAAAGCCGGGATTTCAAAAGTAGGGGAATATTGGCTATCCTGATACAAACTCCTCAGGGCGCTATTTGGAGGAGGTCGAGCTTACAACCAACCTCATTAGGCAGCAAAACGGCTACAGTGAACCTACCATGCTTAATACTGGAAACTTTGCCATTACGCTCCCCGATATAACACTGGTCTCGGCCGAGCTCTCAGCACAATCGATCTTGTGTTTGCGAAGCCAAAGCTTCCTAGGAGACACTTGCTGCTCAGCAAAGCCAAATCTATTGGATTCTATTCTGGAGAAAAAAGAGAGAGAGCGATGATGGAATCAGCTGGGAATCCCGATACCTCTGAAAGCATTGGCACTGCATACAGCAATTCGTGAGTGCTATCTTCACATTGGCTAAAAAATTATTACTAGAACCAACCAAACCAAAAGCTCCAACCCTTTTGGAACACGAGGTTTACAGAGATGGTAGTGATCTAAAGATGGCCCGGATCAAAGCTGGAAAGTTGTAGATGGCCGCTGCTGGTGCGGCTTACAATAAACTGACATCTAAGGTTCGGAAGAAGGCCGCTAGGGCAACGAAGGAAGAATGGGTTGGGACATGTGGAAAACTCAACCAGAATGACGGAAAAAAAGTCTGGCCATAGAAGGACTCTCTCTCCTGCATGGGAAAGTTTTAAAAACCGCTACCTCTCCAGACGGCGACATGCATAGCTACCACAGATTTCAAGAGTGCTGAGGCTTTTAATAAGCATTTTGCAAAATTACATTGAAAGCGGAAGGAGTATAGACAGAGCAAGAACCTACACCGTCTCCGGCAAAGTGAAGAATTTGCCCAATGTTGGGGACCACATGCTGAAGTCTTTACTTCACTTTTCACTATGTCTGAGTTGCAAACTGAAATCGACACGTGCAACGCCGCCAAAGAACCAGGTCCGGACAAACTCTGTAACGAAATGATAAAAAACTAGCCCCGATATTTAGGACAAAGCTATTATCAATCATAAACAGATCATGTGTAATAGGAATCCTACCCAGAGTGCGGCTAAGCGCTACCACAGTTCCTACTCCAAAAGAAGGGAGGAAACTTAATCAAACCGACCAGCTGTATTCCAATTTCTGTAACATCGTGCTTTAGGAAGGTAGCCGAGAGAATGATTTTCCAGCGGCTCTAATGGTACACGAAGAGTACCGGGAGCGTCAGCCCAATACAGTCTCGCTTCATCCAGAGAATCCAGCCAGACGAACAGGTGCTCCATCTTCTTCAGTCCATAACGGATGGGCTCCAGTTAAATTAGCATACGGTGGCTGCTGTATTTTGTTACCTCCGACAAGCCTAAGACCGAGATTTGTGGTCCGACCTATTGTTTAAGTTGCGAAAATTGGGAGTAACTGCAAATATGTACAGGTGGGTTTCCAGTTTTCTCACAGAATGTGAGCATCATCAAAAAATTCGTCAGCGAAATCTCCAGGAAAAGATAACCCTGAAGAAGAGCTCCTGCAAGGTTCAGCCTTAAGTTACATTCTTTTCCTACCGTACATCAATAACTAGCAACTCAATTTAGCATCTATTGCCACTACGTATTTTGAAGATTTGATCATCTGAAGCACCGGTAAGGATGTCCACCGCCTGCAAACTTTATTAGAGCAAGGCCTCTCTGCTATCAATAGTTACATGCGTCGTTGGCACCTGGAACATAACACCAAGAAGACGGTATGTTTGCTAGTTACGAACGTGTTGACCATTATTACACACTGGCTTTTCATTTGAGAAATTAATCTTTTATTTTAAATGTATGGCTCGTTCAAACCGTGCCTAACAAAGGACGATACCATAGAGAAATAAAGCAAAACAAGTACGACACCCAAAAGAGTACGAATTACAATTCATACGATTTAATTTAGTAATAATACAAGTACAAAACAAAAGTAATATCATTAAAAATCATCAACTTACAGTATGGTACATCTTGGACCAGTTATTCGTCCGTCGAGGATCGGCGATGACCATCGAGTTGTCTGGTGACTGATGACTTGCGCTAGTGACTTTTGTTTAAAGTGAGGAAGAGTTTAGCGGCGTCAACCTCACTCTCTCGTCCTAGCCCACCATATCCAGTGGCAAGACTCTACATCAAGACGACCAGGGATGGGTACTGTTGCATGAATTGTTATTGTATGCGCCTTACGGGTTTGAATTCAGAGTTTACTTCTCTTAGATGAGTTGCCGACCTGGGTTAACGATTCTCATCCACCCGAGGTGATGTTTTTGCTTGACCCGCCTTTGGCTGGAATTGAGGTTTGCTCAGTTTAGACCATTCGGTCTCGCAGGCACTCATGCAGTGAATGACCATGGCGTACACAGTTAACACAGTTAGAACAATGTAGCAATGAATGATGATGAATGATCAATGTGAATAAACACATATAAGTACACACGTGTCGTGAAGTTAAAAAAATATCTATCAATCTCCATCTCTCTCTTCTCCTGTGAATACCTTATATCTGTTGGTCTACGCACGCGTCTAGAAAAGCCCTTACTATTCTAATACAACCGAGAACGCTCCAAAAGATACTAGTAGACATACTAACCAATGTTGAAATGGAAGTCGGTGGTAAACCAGATACATCAAAGAGCTTAAAACCACGCCCACAACAAACGTTACTGTCTGCTGTGAGTCTAATGCGGGGGTCAAGTAAAGTTCACGCACGCGGAAAACGTGTACTACATAACAACCATTCTCAAACTGGAGATCAAGCCTTAGGTGGGCGATGAAGTGCTCAAATGGGAAAAGCAACTGGTTTATCTGGGAGTCATACTGGACCAAACGGTGCAAATGCATATTTTTTTTACAAATCCTCTGCTCCCAGAAAACTCAATCTGGTTAAAAAATGGGGCATGCACAAGTTGGGGTGCAGGCGCAAGAACGCTTAGAGCTCAATTCCTAGGCAGTGTAAAGTTAGGTGATGGATTACAGCAAGCCATACCAAGCCTTTGCTAGCAAAACCACAGAATCAGGCTCTAAAATTCATCTGTGGCGCTTTCAGGACCACACCAGTTGCTATTATAGAGATCTTTGCCATAATAGAACCATTAAAAATTAAGAGGGAAAAAGCTATATTAAGTACCATAGAGAGGTACCGATGGCTGAACGAGAAGGAACCGTCGTTTCAGATGCAAGGAAACAAGGTGACAGGTAGGAAATTAAAGCGATTCTCTTTCATGCATCAGGTCGTGGAGCTCGAGAGGACAATTAACCTGTCTCGCAATAGAGAACGTCCGACCCTATTTTCTTCAATCCGACATCTGCCAAATCCTCACGTATCTCCGTACATTTTGCCGATGTAGCAGTTACGAAACGCAGCCCTGAACATGTTAATAATGCGGGAATCATAAAGACCATGGCTTTGTTTCCAACATATCAGTGAAAGTGTTCACGGACAGCTCTGTCACTCTGAGAGAAACAACCGCTGGGTATTGTGTGCGCTCTTACAATACCCAGGAAAGAGACTAACGAATAAAGTGCTTTTTAGGCCCTGTGGGACTGCAGCATAAAATTGTGATGCGGAGCTTGAGGTTATTCGCAGAGCCCTAGAGAGAGTGTATTACACATGGGAGGAGACGGAACTTGCAGGGCTCATACGATAGTTTACTCTGAGTCGAGATATGCTCTTGAGACCTTGAGCAGGAAACTTGGCCCAACTCACTTAGTTGAGGTCATCTTTGATGAAGGTTTGTAAAATCAGCTAACTAGTAGGCAATGTCACAGTGCAGTGGATACCAGGTCATATTAACGTCACAGTTCAGTGGATCCCAGGTAATGTCAACGTCAGTGGCAATGAGAAAGCGGACACTCTGGCAAAAACCAGGGCTGCCCAGTTTTAGCCAGAAGTAACATTAACCTATTTGGGACTTAAAAAGTTGCTGGTGGACCATTTCAGCACAAAGTGGTACAGAAAATTGGCAGACAGCACGACCGCCAGAGGCGTCTTTAAAACTACAAACTCCTAGCAAACAAGATTCATGGTGGAGGGTACGCCGCAGACTGCAAAGCTTAGTCAAGCAAATGCGCACTGAGCGTTGTCCCACAGACACATACTTCTGGCAGCTGGATAACAATAGGGATTCAATCAGCCGGTATTGCAGACTGGTCCTTGAGACACAAGCGCACATGTTGACCAAATGTCCCTCACTAGATGTCCCGGGGGAAGCCAGAGCGTTTGGAGAGGTTTTTGTGAGGAACACGTTGTATGGCTCAGCTCAGCAGATTGAGCTGCTCGGCGTTTGGAGAGGTTTTTGTGAGGAACACGTTGTATGGCTCAGCTCAGCAGATTGAGCTGCTCGGCGTTTGGAGAGGTTTTTGTCAGGAACACGTTGTATGGCTCAGCTCAGCAGATTGAGCTGCTCGGCGTTTGGAGAGGTTTTTTGTGAGGAACACGTTGTGTGGCTCAGCTCAGCAGATTGAGCTGCTCGGCGTTTTGAGAGGTTTTTTGTGAGGAACACGTTGTATGGCTCAGCTCAGCAGATTGAGCTGCTCGGCGTTTGGAGAGGTTTT
>CAXITT010000213.1:250974-263979 GCA_964033795.1 Lymnaea stagnalis | reverse complement strand
GTATTGATCCAACTCATGCTACACTTTAATTAGGCTCTATAGGGTGTATTGATCCAACTCATGCTACACTTTAATTAGGCTCTATAGGGTGTATTGATCCAACTCATGCTACACTTTAATTAGGCTCTATAGGGTGTATTGATCCAACTCATGCTACACTTTAATTAGGCTCTATAGGGTGTATTGATCCAACTCATGCTACACTTTAATTAGGCTCTATAGGGTGTATTGATCCAACTCATGCTACACTTTAATTAGGCTCTATATGGTGTATTGATCCAACTCATGCTACACTTTAATTAGGCTCTATAGGGTGTATTGATCCAACTCATGCTACACTTTAATTAGTCTCTATAGGGTGTATTGATCCAACTCATGCTAAACTTTAATTAGGCTCCATAGGGTGTATTGATCCAACGCATGCTACACTTTAATTAGGCTCCATAGGGTGTATTGATCCAACGCATGCTACACTTTAATTAGGCTCTATAGGGTCTAGACATTTCTTCCGCAGCGGCGCCCCGATGCTCGGTGTGGTTTCAAACGAGCCTACAATAATTGAACTAAAGATACAGACACTGACTGGGCCGACGGTCTATGACCACTCGAATATACTTGTGAAAGATGAACATTTTTTGACTCAACTCCTGGGGCTGTGAGTGTTTCATTAACAGTCATTTAAAATTGTAAATTACTTCAGTCCAAGAGACCGTTGACCAGACGAAACGCGTTGTCAGAAAGAAAGAAAGAAAGCCGTTGATCCCAGGAATGTTGAGGAATTTAATAAAAATGCAAAACACTTTGAAATTCTCTTTGAACACTTGAAATCTTTACGCTAGTCAATGATATCAATGCGTGCTACATGGCCATATCGAAGCAAACCCCCCCCCCCCCCCCCCCCCCCCCGGCGAGCTCCTAAATCAGTATAATGTAAGATGTAAATAAAGCTTTTTTGATTGACCAGATTTTTTTTTTCTAGGCATTAAACTATAGGTGTAAAGGTGGGGCTAAATATGTGTTAGAATATGTCCACCATGCGGTCAGCATGTAGTTATTTAGAGCATACTTGAAGCAATAGGAGAAACCTAATTGTCTTTTTAAATATTATATCAACAGTTGGGACGTTTTCCAAATCAACTTGTGTAGAAGACCATCAATGTTTTACCTTACAGGTAACACGTTGATTATTATTTCTTCTTTACTATTTCCTATTTAGCATCTCCTCTTACTACTTCTTCTTTACTATTTCCTCCTTACCATTGCTTCATACTTTTTTTTCTTTTCTATTTACCCTCTACCATTCCCTCTTACTATTTCTTCTTTACTTTTTTATTCCTTCTATGTCTTTTTTGGTGGTGGTCTTGATTTCAATTCCAGCCAAAGCCCAGTCAAGCAAAAACATCACCAGCATACCAGGTGGATGGGACTCGTTAACCTTGGATGGCATTTCATCTTATAGAAGGAAACTCTGAATTCAAACCGGGAGATAGAGTCTCTTAGGCGGATACCATTGGAACAATTAAAAAAATCTGATAATTCCAGCGGAGTGGAGATAGGCGATTTGGTGTTGGGAAGCAGCTAATAATTCTAGAAGAATAACCCAACGCCTTGTGGATTTCGTCCAGGGAAGTCTTCACCACCTTCAAGTTTTGTCTGACTTATGGATTTCGTCCAGGGAAGTCTTCACCATCTTCAAGTTTTGTCTGACTTATGGATTTCGTCCAGGGAAGTCTTCACCATCTTCAAGTTTTGTCTGACTTATGGATTTCGTCCAGGGAAGTCTTCACCATCTTCAAGTTTTGTCTGACTTATGGATTTCGTCCAGGGAAGTCTTCACCATCTTCAAGTTTTGTCTGACTTATGGATTNATATATATATATATATATATATATTTATATGCATACAGTTCACCACAGGTGGTTCGCCTTACTGGACTAATTTGCTCACTGGTCCTACTACCGTGATGGTTTCAGGTCCAATGTCAGCATTCGTGTCCGTTATTTACGCAATAAGGGATTGATGTCCAGTGGCGTAGCAAGGGTGGTGCGGAGAAAAAAAAGTGGGTGGGGGGCACTTTTCTTTCCTTTATATTTAGGGGCGGCATTGTTGTCCAACTGATGCGGTTTTTTTAAATATTTTAAATTACTTTTTTTTTGTTGAAGGCGCGGCAAAAATCGTGATTATCCCGGGGCGCACTAACCCTAGCGACGCCACTGTGGGTGCCCATATGGGGCTTGGTGTTCATTATTATAAAATAAGGGTCTTGGTATCCGTTTTTACATTGATTACCTTCGGCATAATGAGACGTGATTATTCTATGAATAGTAATGAGTATGTTAACTGTGCATTTCCAACGATTGCCAAACTGAAATGGAAATCGATTGTCTGGTTGCCTAGACTATGCCCCAAGTTCAAGGACAGTACCAAACTCTTCCTGAAAAAAGATATTCGTGTTGTTGGTTTTTTTTTAATTTGAGCTTGTCCATCGATTACATTTATAAATTTATATATATATATATATATATATATATATATATATATATATATATATATAAATATTTATTTATTTATTTATTTACATAAAAGAATAAGCTATAGTGACATAACACAAAAGGTCCAATACGATTTAAATGCGCAAAAAAATTATTATATTATTCTACATTACAAATACATTTAAAGTAAAAACTAAGGAACTATTTTAAGCAATTTATTCGAATTTAAAAGTTATGAAAAAAAAAAATCCCTAACAAAGTTTAATCCAAAAATTATATCTGAAAAACATTTATCGGGAAAACCCAAACTCTGTTTATTTTAGTGCGTTTTTTTTTAAACGTTGTTAATATTGCGAAATAAAGTTAAGATGATTTTTGTCTTAATAAACTCACAAATGATGTCAAAGCGCGAATCGCCAATGTTAGCGAAACTCTTAAGATTCTTTGATTTTATAACCGCGCGTTATGAAACCGATAAGGTATTTCCCGACTTCTTAAAAGTAAAATTTATAAATTTAAGTGATTGTTCTTTCAATTGTTAATAAAACGCATACAAAATTCTTCTAATTAGAAAATGCCGTTTAAGGCAATCAGTGCAGCGGAACTTTACAGCTAAATAGCATTCACTAATCCACTTATAACTCATACACATAAGAACGAACCATATGAAGTGCAAAATATAATAGTTTCGGTATGGAACGGGGTTCTAATCCGATGGAAGATTTTCTAATTTTATTTAAATCTGGGTGGGGAGGGCTGGTAAAGTTGCCCCAGGCAGCACAATATTTTTCTAAAAAATAAAGGATAAATTTTGATCAATAATTAACCTTCTTGGCTCCATAGATATCGGAGGTAGGAAAAAGAATGTGTACATTTTCACGTGGATGACAATATATTTAAATCCCATAGTATTATATTTTTGAAAAAAAAAAGATGTCACCTTCTCTATTTCTTTACAAATCCTGATATGTTCAGTTAGGCAGCACAACATAGTCTTCAATCTTTGTATGTTCAGTTAGGCAGCACAAAATAGTCTTAAATCTTTGTATGTTCAGTTAGGCAGCACAACATAGTCTTCAATATTTGTATGTTCAGTTAGGCAATACAAAATAGTCTTAAATCTTTGTATGTTCAGTTAGGCAGCACAACATAGTCTTAAATCTTTGTATGTTCAGTTAGGCAGCACAACATAGTCTTCAATCTTTGTATGTTCAGTTAGGCAGCACAACATAGTCTTAAATCTTTGTATGTTCAGTTAGGCAGCACAACATAATCTTAAATCTTTGTATGTTCAGTTAGGCAGCACAACATAGTCTTAAATCTTTGTATGTTCAGTTAGGCAGCACAACATAGTCTTAAATCTTTGTATGTTCAGTTAGGCAGCACAACATAGTCTTAAATCTTTGTATGTTCAGTTAGGCAGCACAACATAGTCTTAAATCTTTGTATGATCAGTTAGGCAGCACAACATAGTCTTAAATCTGTGTATGTTCAGTTAGGAAGCACAACATAGTCTTAAATCTTTGTATGTTCAGTTAGGCAGCACAACATAGTCTTAAATCTTTGTATGTTCAGTTAGGCAGCACAACATAGTCTTCAATCTTTGTATGATCAGTTAGGCAGCACAACATAGTCTTAAATCTTTGTATGATCAGTTAGGCAGCACAACATAGTCTTAAATCTTTGTATGATCAGTTAGGCAGCACAACATAGTCTTAAATCTTTGTATGTTAAGTTAGGCAGCACAACATAGTCTTAAAATAAAGGAATGAATTTGATAACTAATTAATTTTCTTGGGTAAATATGTATCAGGGGAAAGAAGTAAGTTTTGTACATGTGTACGTGGATTACAATATATATTTAACTTCTATGGTGTAACATTTATAAAAAAACATAGATGTTACTTTCTCTTTTTACAAATAAACAAATGTTTACCAAAGAAAACAAATAACGTTAAGAAATCGTGGGTACATTTATATAATCTACCGATAAATATCACAAACACTTCACAAATTAATTTTGAAAGAAAGAGATGGGTTAATATTTACTATAAAAAAAAAACAACAACTAAATTTTTATTTTTACTTTTTAAAACGTATAAAGGTGTGTATTTTTATGAGATTAACATTTTTTTTAAAGAGACTCAAGTCTTTTATAGGCGTGAAAATCGGTTGCGAAAATTTTACTTTAGACAAAATAGTTCTTTTTTTTTAACAAGATTCTGATAATGTTCAATTTAAAAAAAAAAGGCAAAAATGTGTTTACATTTTGATGAAGATATCAATATATCATTTCCTTTAATATTAAATGGATTTATATAATTCTATTATGTTTTTCTAAAATTTTTAAAGGGGAAAACATTGTAAATCAAGGGCACGGAAAGGGGTAAATCTAAATTATTTCTCTAGCGTAGAAATCGTCCCTCAGTTACATTCTTTAGTGACAAATGTGTTATAATTGGTGATAATTTAGACTGGGAAATTTAAGGTCATGTTTAGTTGGAAAAAAAGTAACTTAGGGGCGCGAAAGGGACGGAGGGGGATTAGGCGTATAGTATATCATCATCATGTCCCTTAGTCCTTGGATCGTTGGGGCGCCACAGATGAAATGTGAACTATCCACCGCCATTCGTCTCTGTCTTCTGCACAGCATGGCCCAGTGTTTGACATGTCGACTCTTTGATGTTATCCTCCCAACTTTTTCTTCCTCTTCTTCTCCCTCCTCTCGAGGTGCCCTGCAATATTTCTTTGGCAAGCCTTGTTTCCTTGTTACGTGGCCGTACCATTGTTGTTTGCGTTTTTTCGCAGTCACCAGTAGGTCATCGTACTCCCCATTGCCTGGCGAAACTTTTCTTTCACTGTATCATAAGAATATGTTCCCTATAGCAGATGCCCAAGACTGCTTCTGAAGCATCTCATCTCCATCGCTTGTATTTTCCTTTCACGATCTGCTATTAATGTCAAGGATTCGCTGGCATACTGGAAAATGGAGAGGACTAATCAGCGCATCAGCCTGATTTTGGTGCTAGGGCTACATTTTTGTCATTCCATATTTTCTTGAGCTTCTTTAGTGCTTTTGTAGTCTGCGCAATCCTGGATATTAGTTCGGGCTTTGAGCCTTATTCTGAGACTATTGCTCCTAGGTATTTGAAGCGGCCTACAGTCTCTAGTCTTTCCTCCACGACCTTATTTTAAGTGGTGATGCCTGTTGTATTATTTCTCATCAGTTTTGTCTTTGCGGCACTGATTAGCATGCCGCAGGACGAGGTCTTGTCGAGACGCTTTACCAGGTTGTCTAGCTGTTCTTCGTTCCCAGCCAATCTGACTATGTCGTCCGCAAAGCGTAGGTTGGTTATAGCTGTTCTTCGTTCCCAGCCAATCTGACTATGTCGTCCGCAAAGCGTAGGTTGGTTATTGCTCTGCCAACAATGCTGACTGTCTCTTCATGCGTTTCAGAGAATCTGACATAATTCTCTCAATGAAGATGTTGAACAGGGTGGGGAAGAGCAGGCAGCCTTTTCGTACTCCAGCCGTGGTCTTGAACCATTCTCCGATGTTGTTGTTGAGGAAGACTGCACTGGTGGCCTTATCATAGAGGTTGTATATCATTCTGGTTAGGTTTGTGTTGATGATGTAGTGCATCATGGTGGCCCATAAATCAGCACGCCTAACACTGTCGAATGATTTCTTGAAGTCCACAAAGACATGTTAAAGGTTTTGTTTGTTTGGAGCCTAGTTCTCAAATAGTATTCGGAGGTTTTGGCCATTCCCATGTCAGCCATATTTTGTTACATATATTGAATATGGCACTTAATCATTGCTTCTCCTCCTTGTTTCATCAACTCGGCAGGGATATTATCCACTCCTGCGGCCTTCCCTGTTTGGAGTGCTTGGACTGCTGCTTCTGCTTCTGCGGGGTGAATAGGATACTTATCATTGTCTGTTGCTGGAGTGACTATAAGGATCTCTGTGTCTATCCTTATACTTTCATTATACAGCTCTGAACAGTGTTCAATCCATCGTTTTATGATATAATTTTCTTCGGTCAAACATTTACCATTTGTATCCTGTACGGTAGAACTACGTCTTTGTTTTGTAGTTGTTAGTTTTTCACCAACTGATAAGTATTTTTGCTATTGTTATCTTCAAGCAGTTTGCAAAGTCGTTGCATTGCTCTTCACTCCAGTTCTTCTTTGCCCCTTTTCATACCTTTTTTGATGGCTTGGTTAACTGCCCAATATTTAATGACCCCCTCTGAATCTACCATTTCTGTTTTCTTTAACTGCCTCCGTTTATCACACAGATCAAATATGTCAGCTGTCACCCATGGATTTCGGGTTGGTCAGATGTTTACCAAGGATTTATAGAATATAGCAGATAAATATCTATCAAAACTTAATGATGTTTGAAACGTAAATATTAGTCAATATATTATTTTTTTTTAAAGTTAGGAATTGTGCTGAGTTTTTGCATATCATAAACAATTCATGGTAACAATAACTTGTTCATGACAACAATTATTATTTTATGATAATAAGAATTATTCCCTGATAACAAAAAATATTTTCATGATAACACTAGTGTTTTTCATGACAAAACACAAATTTCATGATAACAAGATCTATTACAGGATAATAATAATTATTTTATATAAAAACATTCAGGAACACAAGTGAAGTCGACCAAACCTGTTGGTGTCATCAGCGGGGGCTGCCAGATGGACTCAAGGCCATCAAAATGCTTACTGGCAGAACCTTCTAAGAATGAAACAAATCTTGGTAAGGAGCTCGTCATTCTCCAAGTAAGGAAACCGATCATGGTAAGGTACTCGTCATTATCCAAGTAATAATACCTATGAAAAATATCTTGAAAAGGTAATCGTATCAACCAAGTAATGAAACAGATTTTGGTTAGCTACTCGTCATTCACTAAGTAATAAAACAGAAATTAGAGCTCATCACACAAAAGAATAATGAAACGTATATTGTTAAGAAACTTGTTCTTTACCAAGTATTGAAACAGATATTATTCTGTAAATACACATTCACCAAGTAATGAAATAGATATTGCTCAGGGCATACACATTCACCAAGTAATGAAATAGATATTGCTCAGGGCATACACATTCACCAAGTAATGAAATAGATATTGCTCAGGGCATACACATTCACCAAGTAATGAAATAGATATTGCTCAGGGCATTCACATTCACCAAGTAATGAAATAGATATTGCTCAGGGCATTCACATTCACCAAGTAATGAAATAGATATTGCTCAGGGCATTCACATTCACAAAGTAATGAAATAGATATTGCTCAGGGCATTCACATTCACCAAGTAATGAAATAGATATTGCTCAGGGCATCCACATTCACCAAGTAATGAAATAGATATTGCTCAGGGCATTCACATTCACCAAGTAATGAAATAGATATTGCTCAGGGCATTCACATTCACCAAGTAATGAAATAGATATTGCTCAGTGCATACACATTCACCAAGTAATGAAATAGATATTGCTCAGGGCATTCACATTCACCAAGTAATGAAATAGATATTGCTCAGGGCATACACATTCACCAAGTAATGAAATAGATATTGCTCAGGGCATACACATTCACCAAGTAATGAAATAGATATTGCTCAGGGCATTCACATTCACCAAGTAATGAAATAGATATTGCTCAGGGCATTCACATTCACCAAGTAATGAAATAGATATTGCTCAGGGCATTCACATTCACCAAGTAATGAAATAGATATTGCTCAGGGCATTCACATTCACCAAGTAATGAAATAGATATTGCTCAGGGCATTCACATTCACCAAGTAATGAAATAGATATTGCTCAGGGCATTCACATTCACCAAGTAATGAAATAGATATTGCTCAGGGCATTCACATTCACCAAGTAATGAAATAGATATTGCTCAGGGCATTCACATTCACCAAGTAATGAAATAGATATTGCTCAGGGCATTCACATTCACCAACTAAAAAAAAAAGGTATTATTCTGAACACACATTCATCAAGGAATGAAATATAAATTGTTAGAAGAAAATCAATATTGATCTAGTAATGAAATGGATATTGTTTGGGCATACACATTTACCAAGATTTGAAATAGATATTGTTCACGGCATCCACATTCACAAAGAAATAAAATAGATATCGACGCGGCCATCCATATTCATTATTAAAATGAAATAGATATCATTCTAGGCATATATATTCACCAAGGAATAAAATAAATATTGTTCAGAGCATCAATATTTATCAAGAAATGAAATGGATATTGTTATGGGCATCCAAATTAACATAGAAATGACATATTTTTGTTAAGGGCATCTACACTCACCAAGAAATTTAAAAAAATAAATTCAGGAAATACACATTCATCAAGTAATGAAATAGGTATTGTTCTGGGCGTATATATTCATCGTGGAAATAATAAGACATTTTTAGGGATTTCAGAGTCACCAAGAAATAAATGAATATTGTTCACGCTATCCATATATACCAAGTATTTTAATAGATATTGTGCAGGTCATCCACATTCAATGTGGTAAAAAATTGGTATTCTTCAGGGCATCCCAATCAAACAAAAAATGAAATTGATATTGTTTTGGGCATAAACATTCACTAAGGAATAAATAAGGTATTGTTCAGGACATCCACCCAATAAGTAATGAAATACATATTGTTCAGGAAATCCACATTCATCAAGTAATGACACAAATATTGTTCTGGGAATAAATATTCATCAAATAATGAAATATATATTGTTCTGGGCATACACATTCAGAAAGCAATGAAATAAATATTGTTTAGGGTATTTACATTCACAAAGTTATGGAATATATATTTTTCTGAAAATACACATTAATTAAGTCATGAAATTGAAATTATAAAGGGCATCCACATTCTCAAATATAGAAATAAACATTGTCCAGTGTATCAACATTCAAATAGTAATTGAATAGTTAACTTTCTGGGCAGGAAAATGTACATGGTAATGAACTAGATATTGTTCAGACTATCCACATTCACCAAATAATGGAATATTTAATGTTCTAGGCATCCATATCCATCAAAGAATGTAATAGATATTTTTCAGGCCCTCCACAGTCACTTAGTAAGGAACAATTTATTGTTCAGGGTATCCACATTCAACAAGTAGTTAAATATATATTGTTCTCGTCATCCAAATACATCAAGTAACAAAATAGGTATTAATCAGGGCATCACAATCAGCAAGTAATAAATATATATTGCTCAGGGTATGCACATTCAACATGTAATGAAAAAGATGTAGTTGTGTGTCTCCATGTTCACCAAGTAATTAAAAATATATTGTTCTGTTCATCCACATTTATTAAGTAATGAAATATATATTATTCTGGGCATAATCATTCATCAAGGAATGAAAGAGACAATGTTCAGTACATTTACATTCAAAAAGAACATCCATTGCTTTTGTTTAGAACTTCAATATTTATCTAGATTTAAAATGGATATTGAACTGGGCACACACATTCACCAAGGAATGAAAAATGTATCGTTTCAAACATTCATATTCATAAAGTATTTTAATGGATAATGTGTAAGGCACCCACATTCACCAATTAATGAAATAAATATTTGTATATACTTTACATCGCTAAAGGAAAGACACGTATATTTTATTGCATCCACATTCATCAAGTAATGAAATATAAAATGTTTCGGGCATACACATTCCCATTGTAATTAAATATATTTTTTTCTAGGCGTACACATTGATTAAGGAATACAATAGATATTGTTCAGGGCATCGACATTCACCAAGTTAAAGATAGATATTGTGCATGGAATAAACATTCTCGTAGTAATGAAATGTATGTTTTTCAGAGCATCCACCTTCACTATGTAATGAAACAGAAACTGTTCTTGTCAAAAACATGTATCCCGGATTGAATTAAAAAATTTTCAGTGCATCAACATTCACAAAGTAATGCTATATATCTTCTTCAGGTCATATACAATAATCAATAAATAAAATTGTTATTTTTCTTGGCATACACATTAACAAGGGAATAAAACAGATATGGTTCAGGGCATCTAATTTCAACGAGCAATGAACTACATGTGTTTCTGTGAATACGCATTTATCAAGTAAAAAATATATATTGTTCACATTGTACACATTCAGTACGTAATGAAATAGATATCGGCATCCATGGACATCCATATTCATTAAGTAATGAAATTGATATTGTTCTTAGCATACGCATTCACCAAGGAATAAAATAGATATTGTTCAGGGCATCAACATTCCTCAAGTAATGAAATATATATGTTGTTCATGGCATTCAAATTAACTAAGTGTTGAAATAGATATTGTTGTGGAAATACCCATATAAAATATAGTATATATTGCCCTGGGCATACACATTCACCAAGAAATGAAATATATATTAATCTGGAATTACCATTCATCAAGTAATGAAATAGATATTGTTTAGGAAATCCACATTCCCCAAGGAAGGAAATATATATTGTTCATGTATCCAAATACATCTAGTAATGAAATGGATATTGTTCTGGCCATAAAAAATTTACAAGGAATGAATTAGATATTGTTCAAGGCATACTCATTCACCAAATAATGAAATAGATATTGTTCTAGGCGCAAAAATGTATCAAGGAATAAAAGAGATACTATTCACGGCATCCACATTCATCAATTAATGAATTTGATTTTGCTCTAGGATTCCACATTCACCAAGTAATGAAATATATATTTTCAGGGGATTCACTTTCACCAGGTAATAAAATAGATATTGTTCTGGGAATACACATTCACCAAATAATAACATATACATTGTTTAGGCATCCACATTTACAAAGTAATGAAATAGGTATCGTTAAAGGCCTCAATGTTTATTAAGTAATGAGATGGACATTGTTCTGGGCATACATTGACCAAGGAAAAAATATTTATTGTTCAGGGCATCCACATTTACCAAGTAATGAAATATATAATGTTTATGGCATCCACATTCACCAATAAATGAAATATATATTTTATTGACATATACATGTACCAAGTAATGGAATATTCATCGTTCTGAGCATACAAATTCACCAAGGAATGAAATATATATTGTTTAGAGCATCCACATTCACCAAGAAATGAAATGGATATTTTTTCAGGGCATCCAAATTCACCAAGTAATGAAATATATATTTTTCATGGTATCCACATTCAACAATTATTTAAATATATATTTTTCAGGATATCAACATTTACCACGTTATGAAATATATATTGTCCCGTAATCGACATTCACAACAAAAAAAAATAAATGGATCGTGTTTAGCGTATTCAAATTCAAAAAAGTAATTAAAAAGATATTGGCCCACTTCATTCACATTAAACAATAAAAAAAAGATATTGGTCATCATGTTCACCGAGTAATGAAATAGAAATTAGCCAGGGCAAATACATTGACCACTTGAACAAGCATATATTGTTAAGGATATCCATTTTCATCATGAAATAAAACATATATTGATGAGCGGCATTTCCATATTTATTGCTAAACAGATGAATGATCACCAAAGAAATGAAACACGTATTCGTAAGAACATTTACAATTACCAAGGAATGAAAAGAAGCATTTGCTATGGATATTTTGCAGATCATGGTATTGATGTCCAGATTCACAAAGTATTATAACTGCATACTTGCGAAGGACATTAAAATTCACCTAGAATATCAACAGTTAATCGTTTAAAAAAAAAAGAAAAAACATTTAATAAGTATATTGTTTTTTACAATACATTCCCATAATTGTGTTATAATTTACTGGAGACATGTTGTGGAAAAGTTAATTCTTACATTCTTCTACTAAAATTATTTACTTTTACTGTGTTCTCGAACACGGGTAAATCAACAGACACCTGGGTCTTAAGACATAAGTTGATTGGCCGACATTGTGGTCATCAAACATAGGTCTATCCACCGAAAACAATGTCATCAAACATAGGTCAATCAACCAACTACTTGGTCCTTAAACATAAGTCCATCCACTGTCAGTGTGTTCTTTAAAAATGTGTCATTCACCGAAAGCATTGCTCTGTAACATAGGTCAATCAACCGACAGCGTTGTCATTAAACATAGGTCAATCCACCGACAGCGTTGTCCTTATACATATGTCAATCCACCGACAGCGTGCTCTTTTGAAATTGGATGATCCATACCAGGCGTCATTTTTAAGCAAAAGTTGATCCACCAACAGCTTTGTCTTTAAACGCAGGTTTTTCCATCGATGGCGTGATCTATAAATAGAGATCAATCTAGCAACACTTGGTCTTGAAACAGTGTTATATTTACCGACAGCATGGTCTTTAAGCACATGCTAATCAATCAACAGCGTGATCTCTCTCTCTCTCTCTCTCTCTCTCTCTCTCTCTCTCTCTCTCTCTCTCTCTCTCTCTCTCTCTCTCTCTCCTCCTCCGAGCACAC
>CAXITT010000213.1:188532-241027 GCA_964033795.1 Lymnaea stagnalis | reverse complement strand
TATATATATATATATATATATATATGATATATATGATATGATATATGATAGACATTTTTACACATTTCTTTATATTGCAGGGGTCCCAGTTTCAACAAGAAAATAGCCTACCACATAATACTCATAGTTCAGGACATATTTAAAGACTATATGCTCGTCAACACGGAACACATCAACAACTTAGGGTAACAATCGATGTCTTAATTGATATAACAAAATACCATGTTTACTTTTCGTAAAATATTCCATGTCAGTGAGTCTGTCATCACTGGGTTATTTGGACGTATTTCAAACAGCGTTATGTTACTCTGCTAATGATGTGTAGTACTCTGAGTTCTTCGTTATTTATCTCAGTTCTTGGTGCTTCTGTTCCTATTAGGTGTTTCCATAAAGGGTAGCGGCTTATGTCAGTCTCAGGTTATCATGTCATTGCAAGATGATTATGTCAGTTGTAGGAGATTCTGTTAGGGCTAGTTGATTCTGTCAATGCTAGATGATTTATGTCAGTTCTAAGTGATTCTGTCACTGCCAGATGATTATATCATTCCTAAGTGATTATGCAATTATTTGTTGTTTATGAATAAAATGAATGCTTTCAAGCTTAGTAACTGAATGAAATAGCAAAACGAGGTCTGTGGAAGCTTGAAATTAGACAGGAAAAAAAAAAGGATGTTTCAGCATAAAATGTTCATTTCTGCTGTTGGCTGAGTAAGGCTTTATGCCGAAACGTCCTTTTTTTTTTGTCATGCTACCATAATTCAAGCTTCCACATACCTCGTTTTGCTATTTTATGTTTTGTTTATGCCAGTATTGGGTGACCCAATCCAAATAGCTGGCAGCTGGTGATGTGCAGATTCAATCCCCACCAAAGCCAACATCCCGTGTTGATAGGGCTCGTTAGCCTTTGACAGCAACTCATCTAAGAGAAAGCAAACTCTGAAGTTAAACCGGATGCCAAAATAATCAATAAATTGATGGTGGGCCTTCAAAGATGGAAATATGTGTTTATGCAAGAGCCGGGTTTTTGTTTCGGTATTAGGATTTCTGTCAGTGCTATGTGACTTTGTCAGGGCTAGGCACAAACAAGTGTGTATTCATTAGATTAAAAAATGCCTATAATGACTACTGATATTTGTACGTGCTCATTTAGAGTGTGCACAATTCGCCTGTTCTCGTGTACTGCACACTGAGAGAGAGAGAGAGATTACCACACTAGAGGTGGTGAAGAATAAAATCCGCACACAATGACGTCATTTGTATATCACCTTCACCTTGGTCTCAAGGTCTTCTGGCGGAAATGTTAAAATTAATTATTTTTAAATCACTTACATATTATATCTTTATTTGGTCTAACGCCGTCAGTGTAAACTTTAGTATAGACCAGTGGTCGGCAAACTCATTGGTCAAGAGAGCAAAACTCATCAGCAAGACGATTTGCAGAACTTTGAGAGCCAATTTTTTTTTTTTTTTAAACATGTTTTTCGAATTCGAAACCGATTTATGGCCGACGGGCCAAGCCGCAGTCAGATCGTTAAACAGCCACATGCGGTACTCGAGCTGCCATTTTCTGACCACTGGTGTAGACCTTCAAATGGACTGCCGTTATATTGTATCATTGTTTGATGTGTATATACTGTAGCGGTGCCTGGACCAGTGTGCGTGGGGATAATTCCTGGACGATGGCAACAACAAAAGCTGTTGACGGTGACCAGACCTACACCATCACAGGGAGATTTCAAAACGAGTTTGGTTGTTACGTGTACACGTTTGGGGAGCAGATGGCGGCCCTGGATGTGGCTGGTTACAAGAGTGTATGGCATCATCCAGTTGTTTGTTGTTTTTTTTGTGTACCATATTCTTGTATCAATAGTTATAGCCATTTCTTAAAAAAAAAATAACAAACAATTTTTATTCAAATTCTTTTAAAAAGCCTTAAAATTGGGATCACAATCAGTAGAGATGCAGTAAAAACGCAGTGGAGATGTAGTAGAGATGTAGTAGAGATGTAGTAGAGATGTAGTAGAGATGTAGTAGAGATGTAGTAGAGATGTAGTAGAGATGTAGTAGAGATGTAGTAGAGATGTAGTAGAGATGTAGTAGAGATGTAGTAGAGATGTAGTAGAGATGTAGTAGAGATGTAGTAGAGATGTAGTAGAGATGTAGTAGAGATGTAGTAGAGATGTAGTAGAGATGTAGTAGAGATGTAGTAGAGATGTAGTAGAGATGTAGTAGAGATGTAGTAGAGATGTAGTAGAGATGTAGTAGAGATGTAGTAGAGATGTAGTAGAGATGTAGTAGAGATGTAGTAGAGATGTAGTAGAGATGTAGTAGAGATGTAGTAGAGATGTAGTAGAGATGTAGTAGAGATGTAGTAGAGATGTAGTAGAGATGTAGTAGAGATGTAGTAGAGATGTAGTAGAGATGTAGTAGAGATGTAGTAGAGATGTAGTAGAGATGTAGTAGAGATGTAGTAGAGATGTAGTAGAGATGTAGTAGAGATGTAGTAGAGATGTAGTAGAGATGTAGTAGAGATGTAGTAGAGATGTAGTAGAGATGTAGTAGAGATGTAGTAGAGATGTAGTAGAGATGTAGTAGAGATGTAGTAGAGATGTAGTAGAGATGTAGTAGAGATGTAGTAGAGATGTAGTAGAGATGTAGTAGAGATGTAGTAGAGATGTAGTAGAGATGTAGTAGAGATGTAGTAGAGATGTAGTAGAGATGTAGTAGAGATGTAGTAGAGATGTAGTAGAGATGTAGTAGAGATGTAGTAGAGATGTAGTGGAGATGTAGTAGAGATGTAGTAGAGATGTAGTAGAGATGTAGTAGAGATGTAGTAGAGATGTAGTAGAGATGTAGTAGAGATGTAGTGGAGATGTAGTAGAGATGTAGTGGAGATGTAGTAGAGATGTAGTAGAGATGTAGTAGAGATGTAGTGGAGATGTAGTGGAGATGTAGTAGAGATGTAGTGGAGATGTAGTAGAGATAAAGTAGAGATGTAGTAGAGATGTAGTAGAGATGTAGTGGAGATGTAGTAGAGATGTAGTAGAGATGTAGTACAGATGTAGTAAAAACGCAGTGGAGAAGTTGTAGAGATGTAGTAGAGATGTAGTGGAGATGTAGTAGAGATGTAGTAGAGATGTAGTAAAAACGCAGTGGAGAAAATGTAGAGATGTAGTAGAGATGTAGTGGAGATGTAGTAGAGATGTAGTAGAGATGTAGTAGAGATGTAGTAGAGATGTAGTAGAGATGCAGTAAAAACGCAGTGGAGAAGTTGTAGAGATGTAGTAGAGATGTAGTGGAGATGTAGTAGAGATGTAGTAGAGATGTAGTAGAGATGTAGTAGAGATGTAGTAGAGATGTAGTGGAGATGTTGTGGAGATGTAGTAGAGATGTAGTGGAGATGTAGTAGAGATGTAGTGGAGATGTAGTAGAGATGTAGTAGAGATGTAGTAGAGATGTAGTAGAGATGCAGTAAAAACGCAGTGGAGAAGTTGTAGAGATGTAGTAGAGATGTAGTGGAGATGTTGTAGAGATGTAGTAGAGATGTAGTAGAGATGTAGTAGAGATGTAGTGGAGATGTAGTAGAGATGTAGTAGAGATGTAGTAGAGATGTAGTAGAGATGTAGTAGAGATGTAGTAGAGATGTAGTAGAGATGTAGTAGAGATGTAGTAGAGATGTAGTAGAGATGTAGTAGAGATGTAGTAGAGATGTAGTAGAGATGTAGTAGAGATGTAGTAGAGATGTAGTAGAGATGTAGTAGAGATGTAGTAGAGATGTAGTAGAGATGTAGTAGAGATGTAGTAGAGATGTAGTAGAGATGTAGTAGAGATGTAGTAGAGATGTAGTAGAGATGTAGTAGAGATGTAGTAGAGATGTAGTAGAGATGTAGTAGAGATGTAGTAGAGATGTAGTAGAGATGTAGTAGAGATGTAGTAGAGATGTAGTAGAGATGTAGTAGAGATGTAGTAGAGATGTAGTAGAGATGTAGTAGAGATGTAGTAGAGATGTAGTAGAGATGTAGTAGAGATGTAGTAGAGATGTAGTAGAGATGTAGTAGAGATGTAGTAGAGATGTAGTAGAGATGTAGTAGAGATGTAGTAGAGATGTAGTAGAGATGTAGTAGAGATGTAGTAGAGATGTAGTAGAGATGTAGTAGAGATGTAGTAGAGATGTAGTAGAGATGTAGTAGAGATGTAGTAGAGATGTAGTAGAGATGTAGTAGAGATGTAGTAGAGATGTAGTAGAGATGTAGTAGAGATGTAGTAGAGATGTAGTAGAGATGTAGTAGAGATGTAGTAGAGATGTAGTAGAGATGTAGTAGAGATGTAGTAGAGATGTAGTAGAGATGTAGTAGAGATGTAGTAGAGATGTAGTAGAGATGTAGTAGAGATGTAGTAGAGATGTAGTAGAGATGTAGTAGAGATGTAGTAGAGATGTAGTAGAGATGTAGTAGAGATGTAGTAGAGATGTAGTAGAGATGTAGTAGAGATGTAGTAGAGATGTAGTAGAGATGTAGTGGAGATGTAGTAGAGATGTAGTAGAGATGTAGTAGAGATGTAGTGGAGATGTAGTAGAGATGTAGTAGAGATGTAGTAGAGATGTAGTGGAGATGTAGTAGAGATGTAGTAGGGATGTAGTGGAGATGTAGTAGAGATGTAGTAGAGATGTAGTAGAGATGTAGTGGAGATGTAGTAGAGATGTAGTAGAGATGTAGTGGAGATGTAGTAGAGATGTAGTGGAGATGTAGTAGAGATGTAGTAGAGATGTAGTAGAGATGTAGTAGAGATGTAGTGAGATGTAGTAGAGATGTAGTGGAGAAGTAGTAGAGATGTAGTAAAGATGTAGTAGAGATGTAGTGGAGATGTAGTAGAGATGTAGTAGAGATGTAGTAGAGATGTAGTGGAGATGTAGTGGAGATGTAGTAGAGATGTAGTAGAGATGTAGTAGAGATGTAGTGGAGATGTAGTAGAGATGTAGTAGAGATGTAGTGGAGATGTAGTAGAGATGTTGTGGAGATGTAGTGGAGATGTAGTAGAGATGCAGTAAAAACGCAGTGGAGATGTAGTAGAGATGTAGTAGAGATGTATTAGAAATGTAGTAGAGATGTAGTGGAGATGTAGTGGAGATGTAGTAGAGATGTAGTAGAGATGTAGTAGAGATGTAGTAGAGATGTAGTAGAGATGTAGTAGAGATGTAGTAGAGATGTAGTAGAGATGTAGTGGAGATGTAGTGGAGATGTAGTAGAGATGTAGTAGAGATGTAGTAGAGATGTAGTAGAGATGTAGTAGAGATGTAGTAGAGATGTAGTAGAGATGTAGTAGAGATGTAGTAGTGATGTAGTAGAGATGTAGTAGAGATGTAGTAGAGATGTAGTAGTGATGTAGTAGAGATGTTGTAGAGATGTAGTAGAGATGTAGTAGAGATGTAGTAGAGATGTAGTAGAGATGTAGTAGAGATGTAGTAGAGATGTAGTAGAGATGTACTGGAGATGTAGTAGAGATGTTGTAGAGATGTAGTAGAGATGTAGTAGAGATGTAGTAGAGATGTAGTGGAGATGTAGTGGAGATGTAGTAGAGATGTAGTAGAGATGTAGTAGAGATGTAGTATAGATGTAGTAGAGATGTAGTAGAGATGTAGTAGACATGTAGTAGAGATGTAGTAGAGATGTAGTAGAGATGTAGTAGAGATGTAGTAGAGATGTAGTAGAGATGTAGTAGAGATGTAGTAGAGATGTAGTAGAGATGTAGTAGAGATGTAGGAGAGATGTAGTAGAGATGTAGTGGAGATGTAGTAGAGATGTAGTAGAGATGTAGTAGAGATGTAGTAGAGATGTAGTAGAGATGTAGTAGAGATGTAGTAGAGATGTAGTGGAGATGTAGTGGAGATGTAGTAGAGATGTAGTAGAGATGTAGTAGAGATGTAGTAGAGATGTAGTGGAGATGTAGTAGAGATGTAGTAGAGATGTAGTAGAGATGTAGTAGAGATGTAGTGGAGATGTAGTAGAGATGTAGTAAAGATGTTGTAGAGATGTAGTAAAGATGTAGTAAAGATGTTGTAGAGATGTAGTAGAGATGTTGTAGAGATGTAGTAGAGATGTAGTAAAGATGTTGTAGAGATGTAGTAGAGATGTAGTAGAGATATAATATATTTTTAGTAGAGATGTATTAAAGATGAAGTAGAAATGTAGTAGAGATGTAGTAGAGATGTAGTAGAGATGTAGTAGAGATGTAGTAAATATGTAGTAGAGATGTAGTAGAGATGTAGTAAAGATGTAGTAGAGATGTAGTAAAGATGTAGTAGAGATGTAGTAAAGATGTAGTAGAGATGTAGTAAAGATGTAGTAGAGATGTAGTAAAGATGTTGTAGAGATGTAGTAAAGATGTAGTAGAGATGTAGTAGAGATGTAGTAGAGATGTAGTAAAGATGTAGTAGAGATGTAGTAAAGATGTAGTAGAGATGTAGTAAAGATGTAGTAGAGATGTAGTAAAGATGTAGTTGAGATGTAGTAAATATGTAGTAGAGATGTAGTAAATATGTAGTAGAGATGTAGTAAAGATGTAGTAGAGATGACGTGAAGATGGAGTATATGTTTAGTAGAGATGTTGTAGAGATATAGTAGAGATGTATTAAGAGATGTATTTAAGAAGTAGTAGAGATGTAGTAAAGATGTAGTAGAGATTTACTAAAGATATAGTAGAGATGTAGTAGAGATATAGTAAATATTTAGTAGAGATGTAGTAAAGATGTAGTAGAGATGTAGTAAAGATGTAGTAGAGATGACGTGAAGATGGAGTAGAGCTGTCGTAAATATGTAGTAGACAAGTGTCATTAATGTAATATGAGGCCATTTAAATGTGATACTAGTATATCAGACCAGTTCTACTTCAAGTGTCATTAATGTGATATGAGGCCATTTAAATGTGATACTAGTATATCAGACAAGCTCTACTTCAAGTGTCATTAATGTGATATCAGACCACTTAAATGTGATACCATTATACAAGACCAGTTGTAAAACTTTTTTGCCCGTCATCCATTGCGTTCAAATACTATACGTTTAAAAACAACGTCTTTCATCTAGATTACTGTGTCATTGACGTGATACTTTTTAACGTGGGCTGCGTCAGTCACAACTAATCTAACAATTCTTTGTTTCTTTCAACCTTAAAATAGGACACCATTTCTGAAACGTGCCAAAGTGATGGTAAGTTGATGAATGGAATGTGAAGTTCTACAAACAACTGAGGGTGACATATGTGAATACTTCTAGAAATGAACTGATCGTTACTGGAACACATGAATTAGATTTGTATGCACATCAACATTTTTTGTTTAATCCAGCTCAGACCATAACATGAGAACTATTTAAGCGAGATAAAATTTTAAAATGTATCTACACATTGACCATACTAAAACGAGTTGTAGCCGGCTAAACAATTGGAGCCAATATGCATGAACTTCACATCTACTTAAGTTACCAGAGAAAACGGGCATTCAAGTGACACGCTTGATGTGGTGCCCAAATAGGGTTATCCCTGCCCCACCCTAGGTACGCCACAGGTGCAGATACTTATTAATAGTGTTATGCCCCACCCCCTTTTACATCGAAGATTGATCCCATCAACTATTTCCTTAAAACAAAATAAATTTCGTTACTTTTTTAAGGATATCGCCTCGCGCAGTTATCGGGAGTTTTCCTTTGTGAAATGAGCGCCGACTGGTAGCGTTGTAACATTGTTACACAGTGAATTGTGTACAGCACCCCATGGTAGCGTTAGTGACATTGTTACATAGAGAACTATTTACAACACCAGATGGTACCGTCAGTGGCATTGGTACATGTACACCACCCTTTCGGGTAGTGTTAGTGATATGGCTACATAGAGAAGTATGTATTTTATGTATAGTTATGTATTTTGGTCAAACATTTTAGTAATAAGATACTTAATTATAAAGCCTTAAATGCATACGTTAAATGGGTGATATGTTGTGTGTTATGTTGTGTGTTATGTTGTGTGTTATGTTGTGTGTTATGTTGTGTGTCATGCTGTGTGTTATGGTGTGTGTCATGGTGTGTGTCATGGTGTGTGTCATGATATGTGCTTTGTAGTTGGTTATGCTGAGTGTTATGTTGTGCATCATGTTCTGGGCAAGGTTGTCGATTACGTTGTGTTTTGTGTTGTGTGTGGCACGCTGTTTGATATGTTGTTGTGTCATGTTATGTGTCATAATGTATACTGTGTTGTTGGTTATGTTGTGTGTCATCCTGTGTGTCATTTTGTGTGGTATTTTGTGTGTAATTTTGAGTGTCATGTTGTGTGTCATGATCTGCGCCATGGTGTGTGTCATTCTGTTTCATGTTCTGTATCATGCTGTGTGTCATGATGCTTGTAATGTTGTGTGGCATGGTGTGTGCTATGTTGTGTGTCATGTTGTGTCTTATACTGTATGCTATGGTGTGTCCTATTGTGTATCATGATGTGCGCTATGTTGTTGGTTATGTTGTATGTCATGTTATGTTATGTTGTGTCGTATGTTATGTGTTATTATTTTTGTTATTGTCCGTGCTATGTATTGTGTCATGTTGTTTTATGTTGTGGGTTATGTAATGTGTTATTTTGTTTGTTATTGTTTGTTTAATGTTGTGTGTCATGTTGTGTGTTATGTTGTAGGTCATGTTGTGTGTTATGTTGTAGGTCATGCTGTGTGTTATGTTGTGTGTTATGTCGTGTGTTATGTTGTCGGTAATGTTGTGTGTTATGTTGTCTGTTATGTTGTGTGTTATGTTGTGTGTTATGTTGTGTGTTATGTTGTGGGTCATGTTGTGTGTTATGTTGTTGATATCAAAACTTGACCCCCGTTTCATTCTACAATTAATTCTAAAAATTAAAAAAAAAAAAATTATAACACTTAAAAACTTACAGATAATCAAAAGTGGCACTTAACTTGGAGAAAAGAAACATGAACATATATCCTAAAAAGAAAATTTAATTCGAAGTGCATCTATAATAAGTTTTCCATGTTTAATGACATCTTTCCTAAATATTCATTTTTTTGTTCTTTTGACGTGTTGATAATTGTCATGGTCATCTTCCACTGATATCCTCATTTAGACCATCTCACTTCAAGTACAGAAACAAAAAAAAAAACCAAATAGAATAGTGGAGACTTTAACATTGAAACTAAACACGTATCCGATCCAACACAGGGAAGGCGAGGCAAATGATCTGCCACTGTGTCGACCAGCTGTGTGACTCGACTGGTCAATGTGTCAGTGGAGCGAGCTGTGCACATGGTTGGTTTGGCTTGGCATGCCTGTACCGTGAGTTATCTATACCACTTGGCATGCCTGTACCGTGAGTTATCTATACCACTTGGCATGCCTGTACCGTGAGTTATCTATACCACTTGGCATGCCTGTACCGTGAGTTATCTATACCACTTAATAATTCATTTCCAAGCAGGGGGCTTTAAAATTTGGTGAACCAAATTGGTTGAAAAATAAGTGAGACAAATAGTGAACGTGGCCTTGTGAAAGAAAATGAAAAATGTTTAGGGTGAAAGCATACGATTGATACCATGATAGAGAACATTTTCTTACTAACAGCATGTCGATTCATTCCTGTCTCCCAAACTTTGCAAGCCAGGGGTCCAGTAAGGAGAAAACATTTTGAGCTCTCTCCCCCAGCGCCTCTTTAACTGAGCCCAGGCAGTAATCCCTCGCTCACTCAGTTCATATAAACAAATCAAGTCTAAGCGTTTTACTCTGAAATACAGCTTCTTCTTACCAATCAAACAATGTTACTTTAGAGTGTTTCTATTTGGTGGCCTATTTCTCCCCCTCCCCGCCACCACTCCCTGGGAAAACACATACCTCTTACACACTGCTTGACATCAATTCAACACCATACAAGTGTAAAATAAGTTAACATATTATACCCAAGCTCTGGTAGTATGACGGCAGGCTACCTACAGGACCTGTATCTATGACTAAAAGATAACAACGGTCGAATGTCCTCAACAATATATTCTTGTTCAAAATGTATTATTATTTTTTTTTAAATCACTATATTTTATTATGATACCAATTTTCATTTTAAGTAGCAGTGCTAGTGACTTGTTCCTCCCTACCCGTACGCAGGTCTTACATTATAATTCTTCCTACACCATTCTACAGGTGACGCTGCCGCTACGGACAAGATGATGAGCAAAGTCCTGACTGACAACGATGATGAGACGTGCTATATACCAGAAAATAAAACACTGACAGCCATCTTGAAGCCCATGCTATTCACGTTCTGCCGAATTGTGTTTAATCAAATAGGTATGACAGCCATCTTGAACCCATTGCTGTTCACGTTCTGCGAAATTGTGTGTATTCAAACACGTATTACAGCCATCTTTAACCCAATGCTATTCACGTTCTGCCAAATTGTGTGTAATCAAATACGTATTACAGCCATCTTTAATCCCGTGTTGTTCACGTTCTGCCAGATTGTGTTTGATCAAATACGTATTACAGCCAACTTCAGAAATACATATATTATCAGAAAATAACATATTATATCAGAAAGACTTACATATACTATCAGAAAGTAATACTTATTTTATCAGAAAGTCTTGAATATTGTCTCAGAAAGACTTACATATATTATCAGAAAGACTTACATATTATCACAAACACATATACATTTCATAAAAGTTGTAATTGTTTAGCCTTATGCATAGTTATATCATTATTAATAACTTTTTCCAAGACATAGTCATTTTTTTGTAAGTAGGAGAACAAATTAAGGTTCAAATATTTAGATTTAACTTCTTCAAATAGACAATAACGTGACCGCCTCATTAACATAGATCACGATAAAAAAATAAAAAAGACAAAGCAAAAAAAAAAAAAAAAAAGTTACAAAAAATTTAAAAAAAAAACATTAAAAAAACAAACAAACTACAACATCAACAGAGGACAAATCAAGTTCATTTATCTAAATATAATTATATTTTTTTTATATTTTTTTGTAAGTAGGAGAACAAATTAAGGTTAAAATATTTAAATTTAACTTCTTCAAAAAAAAAATAACGTGACCGCCTCATTAACATAAATAACGATAAAAAAATAAAAAAGACAAAGCAAAAAAAAAAAAAAAAAGTTACAAAAAATTTAAAAAAAAAACATTAAAAAAACAAACAAACTACAACATCAACAGAGGACAAATCAAGTTCATTTATCTAAATATAATTATATTTTTTTTATCATTTATTTTTTTATCATTTTCCTAGCCCTAGTAAACATTGAGACACTGACATTCATCACCACGAGGCACGGAGTAGCTCAGACGACTCCTTGCTCCCATTTGAGACAAGTGAAGATCTCGGAGAACGTCATCGAGCTGCTGTGTAAGAGCGAAGAGCTCATTGACGGAATCAACGTTGTGTTGGAAGGACCTGCGGCTGTGTGTTCATTTCACATTAACGGTGGCAAGTACTGGAGTGCATTCTTTAGTATACGCTATCTAACAGATCGATTATAACGTCAAGTACTATAATGTATAATTTCTTTGCGTTATCTAACAGATCGCTCATGTAGGCAAGTACTAGGATTTATACTTTATTAAACGATGTCTAACAAATTGCTCATGGTGAAAAGTAATGGCATGTATAGTATAGTATTGTATGTTTGTATTAACTTTATTTAGGTATGCAACCAAACCCAATTACTGAGCCATTTTGGCACTTGCGATCAGAGCGTAAATGTACATGACTGCGCTGGCTCAATGTTGTGATTGTTGAGTAGCAATAGTCTGTATAGTCATTGTGGCCCGGGCGATCAGAGGCTGGCTGAATGTCTAATGTTGTGACTGTTGAGTAGCAATAGTCTCTATAGTCATTGTGGCCCGGGCGATCAGAGCCTGGCTGAATGTCTAATGTTGTGACTGTTCAGTAGCAATAGTCTGTATAGTCATTGTAGCCCGGGCGTTCAGAGCCTGGCTGAATGTCTAATGTTGTGACTGTTGAGTAGCGATATTCCTTATGTGTATGTTGCACGGGTATCAGAGCCTGGCTGTACATGTCTATGATTGTTCAACGTTGTGACTGTTGAGCAGCGATAATTATGTGAACAGAAGCACTGATAACTAGAATGTAATTGTTAAAACCATAGACCATTGACATATTAAATTCCCAGTGAGGCATGGCCATTTGCAACGATAAACGACTTGGCCGATCAACGACTAATCAACCCGTTACCAACCAAACGACAAGATTACTGACTAATCGACCGATTTCCGACTAAGCACTTGAAATAATCGGTCGAAGCTGATTAAATATTTTGTATTAACTTGGACCAGACTATATTAAGCACCTAATTATAAAAAATGGTTAGTTAATAAACTTATTTTGTAATTAAGTACCATATAATTTAATTAATCACAACAAATCGTTGAGGTGGTATCACTTATTTCGAATTCTATAAGTCGTTATGAGCGTATTACTTTATTCAAAGTCTAAATGTCGTTATGAGCGTATCACTTTATTCAAATTCTAAATGTCGTTATGAGCGTATTACTTTATTCAAAGTATAAATGTCGCGAAGTGTTAACATACAATTTGACAAGAAAAATTAGGAACCAAACAATCTTACGAACAAGTCTTCTTAAGAGATAATATCTTATTCTTTTTAGAAATTATTGAGTTTAGCTTATAGAAAGTAAAAGTGATTGGAAAATGCAAATTTTAATGTTGAAATGTTAATTAATGTTTTCAGTAGTTGGGCACAGACGTCCCATTATGTTAGTAGTGTTATTGTGTCTCTTTCCTTTCACAACTTTTTCTCTGTTTCCAGCTGAGATTTCTAACGGAACTTCTTAATGTCTCTTCAGCAGTTCCACAACTTCACTCCTCTGCAGACACGCTTACCCTTACTATTCCCAAGACGCTTAGACACGAACTAAAACATATGATGAATTATCTTTCTCTTTCTGCGCCCCCCAAACAATGGAATTCTTTGCCACTACACATCCGCAATATACCGAACACCCAGGCCTTTCAAACTGCACACAAGACACTGCACTTTCCCGACTGATTGCACCCCGCTCCCCATTTCATCGAAAAATGTTTGCTACTGGGTACCGTCCATGGCTTGACACGTAAAAAGTCATGCGGTGGGTGAGACTACAAATTGCTTTTAACTTGATCAACATTCTTAAGATGTTTGCATCTCAAATCCACTTTCAGGTCTTAACATCGCGCCGCAGTCATTATTTACTCCCAATACGTACGCCAATAGAGCAGATGCTATCAATTCTTTACTGGACACTCTGACAGACGAAGACGTCAGTAACACGTCTTGTGTTAAAATGGACAACACTTCTCTGGATGGCCTGAACATCAAATTGAAGAACAGCACATCCCTCCTCAGCATAACTGTTTACATCGGTAAGTAGATGGGTCTTTTTGTCTTCAATACCTAATTTTTGGAATGACTTTTTTTTTTTCTTCTTTCTAAAAGTTTTGAATCTAAAGTATTTTTGGAGAAACGGGGATACTTTGAATACAACAACTGATCTGCTCTGTTCAATTCTTGTAGAGAAACAATGGCCCCTCTTTCACTTATAATATAATCAATAAATTATACAACTTATTTTGTGTCAACTATAAATTCCTTATCATCAAATGAAGGATTTTTAGCCTCAAAATGGAAATTTTTTCTAGGGCTTTTGTTTTTAACAAAATTAATTTTAACGCGGGAAATATAGTTGATGGTTCGCGCATAGATGGTTGCACTGATGTTGTCCTATAAAGGCACTACCACTATCGACCACTGGATTTACCGGGGCTAACGAAATGTCTAAATATATATGGATTGGCCGTGGTATAGCTAGACAGCTGGGGATTTTCAGGATTTAAACATAACTTTTCTAACAGCCAGGGATATGTTAGGGTCATTATTTTTATTATAAGCTATTATTTTTCACATATTAGAGTAGAAATGTACAGTAGTAAATTATATGGCCATTGCTTTAGTGACAGGTTGTAGTGAACTAGTGTCCTAAATCGCGGAGGGTTTGGAGTCTGCAACCTTGGATGGCAGCTCGTCTAATGGAAGGACATTTCTGAATACAAACCCGGAGAAGGCGTCAGCAGTCGGATGACAATAACGAAATGAAACATTCTGACAACTTCTGGGACACAACTGGTGCTAAGTTGTATCATCCACAAGATGTTCCCTTGGGTTATCCAGCGATGTGGAGAGAAGCAGTTCTCTCTGTAAGGGATCGGCTTACATTACTAACAAGAATAATCCGAGATCTTGTGGATTTTGTACGGGAAAGTCTACAGCAATGTCACATTAAGGCAGAACAATTCCAGAATTAAAAAAAAAAAATATGATAAAATATAGTGTGTACTTGATATTGAAACTCGAGATGTTACAGATAACTTTAAAGGGATATTAAATTTATGATGTAGTGAAACTCAAGATGTTACAGATAACTTTAAGATGGCATTGAATGTATGGTGTAGTGAAACTCAAGATGTTACAGAACTTTAAATGGCATTAAATGTATGATGTAGTGAATTTTATTATGTAGTGAAAATCAAGATTTTACAGATAACTTTAAAATGATATTAAATGTTTGATGTAGTGGAAATCAAGATGTTACAGATAACCTTCGGATCACTTTAACAAAATGGATTATGTTACATAAAAAAGGATACAATTTAGTGAACTATTTTTGTGAAACTGTAGATGCCACAACTTTTGAAAATGTTCAGTTACAAACGGAGTCTACAGCTAAAACTTAAGTGGAATTTAAGTGTTATGTGCAGCCTCTTCAGAGTTGAATGATGTGTGTGTATACATAGTTCATGAATGTTTCGTGTGTTCGACATTGAACCACCATTGTTACACGGGGAGATGTGTCTTGGAACAGTGTGTATTGTTGTCTCTTTGTGGTCATTGTGAGAACCCAGAATCACAAATCAGATAGCAGCAGTGGCATTAGTAGTTCATTCTAACACCAATATCTTTGTACCGTGTATACAAATGTATTTCTCCTTTCAAGTAAATTGCTCAGACTTTCTGTTCGCAATGAGGGTAAATTTGGATTGGGAATGGAATGTTAAAGAAATTTGTTCGCGTGAGAATTATTGGTCAATAAAGTTCGTTTAAATCTATTTTTTAATTATTTATATACACTTCGCTATTTTTATTGATTTTTTCGCCCTCTGATTTGATGTTGTGGCCTTCTCACGCTGTCTAGAATCCCAAATATTGCACCCCTCTTGCGTTGTCTAGGGTCCCAAATATTGCACACCTCTTCCGTTGTCTAGAATCCCAAATATTGCACCCCTCTTCCGTTGTCTAGGATCCCAAATATTGCACCCCTCTTGCGTTGTCTAGGGTCCCAAATATTGCACCCCTCTTCCGTTGTCTAGAATCCCAAATATTGCACCCCTCTTCTGTTGTCTAGAATCCCAAATATTGCACCCCTCTTCCGTTGTCTAGAATCCCAAATATTGCACCCCTCTTCCGTTGTCTAGAATCCCAAATATTGCATCCCTCTTCTGTTGTCTAGGGTCCCAAATATTGAACCCCTCTTCCGTGGTCTAGAATCCCAAATATTGCACCCCTCTTCCGTTGTCTAGGGTCCCAAATATTGCATCCCTCTTCCGTTGTCTAGGGTCCCAAATATTGCACCCCTCTTCCGTTGTCTAGAATCCTAAATATTGAACCCCTCTTCCGTGGTCTAGGGTCCCAAATATTGCACCCCTCTTCCGTTGTCTAGGGTCCACAATATTGCACCCCTCTTCCGTTGTCTAGAATCCGAAATATTGCAACCCTCTTCCGTTGTCTAGAATCCCAAATATTGAACCCCTCTTCCGTTGTCTAGAATCCCAAATATTGCACCTCTCTTCCGTTGTCTAGAAACCCAAATATTGCACCCCTCTTCCGTTGTCTAGAATATCAAATATTGCACCCCTATTCGGTTGTCTAGAATCCCAAATATTGCACCCCTCTTCTTTTGTCTAGGGTCCCAAATATTGCACCCGTCTTCCGTTGTCTAGGGTCCCAAATATTGCACCCCTCTTCCGTTGTCTAGAATCCCAAATATTGCACCCCTCTTCCGTTGTCTAGAATCCCAAATATTGCACCCCTCTTCCGTTGTCTAGAGTCCCAAATATTGCACCCCTCTTCCGTTGTCTAGAATCCCAAATATTGCACCCCTCTTCCGTTGTCTAGGGTCCCAAATATTGCGGCCTTCCTACGTTGTCAAGGGTCCCAAATATTGCGGGGTTCGTACGTTGTCTAGGGTCCCAAATATCACGGCCTTCTTACGTTATCAAGGGTCCCTATTGGTGTGGCCTTCTTACGTTGTCTAGGGTCCAAAATATTTCGGCCTTATTACGTTGCCTAAGGTCCCAAATATCGCGGCTTTGTAACGTTATCTAGGGTCCCTAAGGTTCGGGTTTCTTACGTTGTCTAGGGTCACTAGTGTTAGTCTACTAGCTCTGATGGCAAATACTTGATGTCTTAATCTTATGTCACACCTGTATGGTTAATTCTGGTCTCTCTCTTGGTCAAGTAACTCAAACACCGTCTAGTCCATTGTAAATTATTTTTTTAGACGTACTTAAACATCCACTTCTTAAAAAAAAAACAGTTGCTATATAATTCATCCAGCAAAAGAATACTATCTTTAGGCAATAGCCATACAGTGAATCGAACAAAATAACTCTATCTCATAAGCCAATGGGCTCAACTCTCATTATCAACCCAACGACTAATTGACACACAGCCCTTTCAGGTCACCACACAAACAACTCAGCATGCCCTAACGCAATACCGCGAACCAACTCCACGCTCTGACCCACACGACAAAAAACTCACAAAACACTCTCATGATCAACAACTCCCCCTACCCAGCATTCACAAAAGTCCACTTTACAACATGTGGCAAATGGCAAAGACTTCGGACGGTTCATTGCCCACTTCCCTTCAACCTATCAAGCTAATTTTGTCACGCAGACATGATGCCAACGACAACATATTCTATCCAATTTTAAACCACCACAAAAAGCCCTAAAAATCCGTACTTATACATATGTTGTTTTTTTTTATGTATATGTATCCATAAACACGTTCAGATGGGCAAAGAAGCAAAGATTACACTTTGAAGCTAGTCTTTCTGGATGAAAAGGACTCTGTCGTCCATGAGGCCGAACCCGTCGAGACCGCTTCTCAAATACTTACTGCACACATCAAAGTGAACGCAGGGGCCCTCAAAGTAGTGATGATGGTTACCAGTGGCATTTTGACAATATGTGAAGTAGAACTCACAGGAGGTACTTCCTTATCATTTATGTTCCTTCTTTCTTTCTTTTTTTTAAAAAATAAATAAAATAAATAATAAAGAAAACAAAAAAAAAGAAAGAAAGAAAGAAAGAAAGAAAATTCTATCAATTATGTTCTTTCCTTCTCTGTAGTTTTACACTCAAATAACAATATTTTTGAATTCATTCATTTTTAGCCCCATCATAAAAGAAAACTGCTAATTTTAAAAGAATAAAATGATATTTAAATGAAATGTTCTCGTACTCCAACGTTCATTCATTTGTGTTTGTGTTCTTTAACTTCTTGGCTTTAGTCTCCAGTTCTTTAATTATCTTCCTTGGTGCATATGTCACGGCCAAAGCCAAAAATCAGAAAACATGGGAACTGGCCGGCCGAGATGGCAAATTGCCGGCCAAAGTGGGAAAAAATGGCCAATATCACCTCACATTGACAGGCAGATATCCGATATTTTCTTGATTTCAGGATTAGGCCAGCCAGTTTGTGAAATGCCACGGGGGCCTTTGGCCAAAGTCAGAAGAAAAGGGTCATGAGCAGATTTTGGGTGTCAGTATACCGCAATGATCATCACCTTATATTGATATTTAATTATACTAAATTACAAAAAAGTCAAATTAGAATATTCTATTAATTTATCAATTTTCATCATCACGTGTTACAACAAGATGATATTTTATGATATTTCGAATTACACAGCAGTTTGTTATTTTTACATTTGCAATGATTTGTGAAGCACTTGATGGTGCATTTGCATCGCGTGATCATATTTCTTTGCCTTTAGAACTAACCTAGAAGCTGGGTTTTGAAAATATGTGTGAAGAGCTAATTTTTTAAAGGCTGTATATCCATTTTTTTTTTAAATTTCGAGATTACTCAAATAGAAAAAAGAAAATACGTACTACGTTTAGAGAATGAAAATATATGTTTGTATGTAGATAAACTTTACCATGTCCTAAAAGAATCTGATTTGATCTCCACAAAAGTAAGTTGGTTTTTTTTTCGTTTTTATCCAAAAGGGTGGATGTTGCGTTTTGAAAATAAGCTCATCCTACATGGATACTATTTGATTTTCTAGTGATACACCTTTTAAAGTTATCCATAAAACAAGTATATCTATCACTGGGTGATTGATTGTCATTGTACAAATTGGATATTCAAAATCCATTTAACGAGAGTGCTCATACTTTTTGGCATTTTACAAAGACACTGTTATGTTATGGGTTATTCTTTGATTAAAACAATTTTATGTCATTGCTTTGTATTGTATTGACTGTGCAGACATCGATCTAAATGCACATCTCTCTGACATTAATGGAAATATTTACCAAAAAAGAATATTGAAAGTTTATAGTCGTTTCCAGATCCAGGGATATGGTCAAGTACAGGGGTATTTAAAAAGAAAAAAACGAAACTGACTTTGTATTTAAATTTTAACGAAAATATAATAATAATAATAATAAGTGGTCTTATATAGCGCGGTACCCCAGCCTAGGGCTGGGCTCACTGCGCTGTACATAAATAATATAACAAAGAGGCATAATCATGATATTAAAATAAAATACATAAATGAAATAAAAACAACATATAATTATTTCTTATCGTTTTTCTAACATTAAATTGCCCATTGGATCTACTTGACAATCATCCCATCGAGAGACCTAACTATCGTCTTTGTTGCTCGATGATCTACATAATATCTTTTCCTTCGATATATTATTTAGCCCCTAAATATGATCTTAACTGCCCGGTGACCTACACAACATTGTTCCCATTGAAATATTGTTTAGCACTCTAACTATGATCTTGATAACCCCTTGATCTACACAATTTTTCCATTCGACAGTTTGCTTGGCCACTTAATATAGTTTTAATTGCTCGGTGACGTACTTATCACTCTTCAATTCGACATTTTGCTTTGGCCCCTAACTATAGTCTAAAATGACATGTGACTTACATAACATTTTTCCTTTGAAAGATTGCTTAGCCCGTAACTATGGTCTTTATTTCCCGGTGACCTACATAACATTTTGTCCCATTGACAAATTGCTTAGTTAAGCCCTAACTATAGTCGTAATTTCCCGGTGACCTACATAATATTTCTCCTATTGACAGATTGCATAGCCCCATACTATAGTCGTAATTACCCGATGACCTACATCATATTTTTTTCCCATTGACAGATGGCTTAGCCCCTAACTATAGACGCAATTGCCCGTTGACCTACATAATATTTTATCCTATTGACAGTCGCTTAGGCCCTAACTATAGTCATAATTGCACAGTGACTTACATCAAATTTTGTCCTATTGACAGATTGTTTAGCCCCTAACTATAGTCTCAATTGTCCGGTGACCTACATAATAATTTTTCCTATTGTCAGATTGTGTAGCCCCTTTCTATGGTCTTGATTGCAATGAAACCTGCCAAACATCTTGCTCAAAATCTGAGTGCACATTTGATGGCGTTTGTTATGGGTGCACTTCTGAAAAATACGGCAAGTTGTGCAACGAACGTAAGTTTTTAAACATCCAAAAGTAAATGTTTAAACACCCCAAAGAAAATGTTTAATCATCCCAAAACAGTTTTAAACACCCCGAAATAAGTGTTTTTAAACACCCAAAGAAATTGTTTAATCATCCCAAAACAGTTTTAAACACCCCGAAATAAGTGTTTAAACACCAAAAGAAATTGTTTAATCATCCCAAAACAGTTTTAAACACCCCAAAATAAGTGTTTAAACACCCCAAAGAAATTGTTTAAACATCCCAAAACAGTTTTAAACACCCCGAAATAAGTGTTTAAACACCCAAAGAAATTGTTTAATCATCCCAAAACAATTTTAAACACCGAGAAATAAGTGTTTTAACAACGAGAAGAAATTGTTTAAACCTTTTAGAGTAATTTTTTCAAAAGTTTCAAAACAAATTGTTTTAATAACAACCAAAATAAGTGGTTACAAACCTAAAAGTCAGTGTTTCAACATGCCAATGGAAATGTCCAACAACATATATTAACTTTATAAGTATCCCAAAGTATTTTAAACAATCCAGAGTAAATTTTTTAAGATCCCAAAGTATGTGTTTAAATGTCACAAAATAAGCTTTTAAACATGACATATAACATTTCTAAACATCCTGATGAAAGTATTCAAGCATCCCAGAGAAAATGTTAGACATCTTAAATTAAGAGTTTAAATACCTCAAAGAAAGTATTTAAACATCAAACGTAAGTGTTTATACATTCTAGTGCAAGGTTTGAACTAACCCAAAGTAATTGTCTAATAAATTTTATAGACAAACTTCAGAAAGCACAGAACTCAGCATGCAGAATCATTTTTAAATGACCTGTGATGCACCCTCCTAGTCCTGCCTCATTTTCTGTCTCAAGGTGATACTGTAGTATAGGCCAAAACGTACCAAAGTGTCCTCGTTTTATAACCATTTTAATTGTTTCTATAGTATAGTAGTTACTATCCTAGTGTCTCATTTTTATTTTACTTAGTTTACATGTTTTTAATAATTGTAAAGCGCTTAGAGCTTAAAAGTAAGTGCTATATTAAAATGACTAAAAAATAAATAAATAAATGAATAAATTGTTTCAACTATCTCAAAGTAAGTGTTTCAACTTTCTCAAAGTAAGTGTTTCAACTATCCCAAAAAAAGTGTTTCAAGTATCCCAAAGTAGGTGTTTCAACTATCTCAAAGTAAGTGTTACAACTATCACAAAGTAAGTGTTTCAACTATCCCAAAGTAAGTATTTCAACTAGCTTAAAGTAAGTGTTTCAACTATCTTAAAGTAAGTGTTTCAACTATCCCAAAGTAAGTGTTTCAACTATCTCAAGGTAAGTGTTTCAACTATCCCAAAGTAAATGTTTCAACTTACCCAAAGTAAGTGTTTCAACTATCCCAAAGTAAGTGTTTCAACTATACCAAAGTAAGTGTTTCAACTATCACAAAAATAGTGATTCAACTATCCCAAAGTAAGTGTTTCAACTATGCCAAAGTAAGTGTTACAACTATCCAAAGTAAGTGTTTAAACTATCCAAAAGTAAGTGATACAACTATCCCAAAGTAAGTGTTTCAACTATCCCAAAGTAAGTGTTTCAACTATCCCAAAGTAAGTGTTTCAACTATCCCAAAGTAAGTGTTTCAACTATCCCAAAGTAAGTGTTTCAACTATCTCAAAGTAAGTGTTTCAGCTATCTCAAAGTCATTTTTACAACTATCTCAAAATAAGTGTTACAACTATCACAAAGTAAGTGTTTCAAGTATCCCAAAATAATTGTTGCAACTATCCCAAAGTAAGTGTTTCAACTATCCCAAAGTAAGTGTTTCAACTATCCCAAAGTTAGTGATTCAACTATCCCAAAGTAAGTGTTTCAACTATACCAAAGTAAGTGTTACAGCTATCCCAAATTAATTGTTACAACTATCCCAAAGTATATGTTACATCTATCCCAAAGTAAGTGTTTCAAATATCCCAAAGTAATCAATTAAAAATCTCAAAACATTTTTTTTTTTTTTTTAAATATATCTCAAATTACGTTTTGAATCTCCCCAAAATAAATGATAAAATATTCAAAAGTCAGTGTTTAAACCCCAAAACGTAAGTGTCTACGCGTCACAAAGTCATTGTTTTAATAATTCTAGTAGTTGTTTCATCATGTCAGCATTACAAGCCAAACATTTATAAACAAAATACTGACATGAATTTTTATTTTTATTTTAAAGTAACCTATAAAAATCATGCAAAAAGCGTCCTTTTAATTTGACTCTGGTCTCTTATTTAGGCCCAATTGTAATCGTATGTAACTATTTGGGTCCGAGGTTATTATATTGATCACTGTATGTTATTTATTTAGTTGTGATTTTACTAGTAGTTTTGGGGACGAGGTTATAACATGAGCACTGGTATCTAATTTAACCCTCGAACTGTGGCATGCATCATTCTGTGGTGTGGAGCTTTTCAGAGCTTTTTTAGTGCCTTTTTGAAATTGCATTAAACAACATAGAAATATTGTTACAAGACCCCTATAAGTATATATTTTTAGAAAGGTAAATGGATGAGGATAATGTTGGCTATATTACCCACCCCGTAAAAAAAAATTGGACAATGTCCTTGACCTTGGAGTTCTCAAAAAAAAAAAAATTGACAAAATTTCTTACTTTCAAGTGCTTATTACCTCATTAATTTTTATAGATACACTTAAAACACAATCTAAATGTTGTAGCCAATTCATTTATCTATCAGAAAATGTACAGTTTGGTAAGGTTTTGATTGCAAATACACATCTGAAAGCAATTTTAGTAATTTTAGGTAATTTATATAAGAAACTGGGACCACTGCTAAAACCAAGTACAAAATACAAAATCTTAGTCAAAAAAGCTATTATTGACTATTAAACATTTACATAGGAACTGTGGAACTGATTTGGGTTGTTAAACTATAAAATGTATTAGTTCTGATCTATAATCTGTAGCTTCTGTGACTAAAATTCAGTCAGTCCTTGCCCAACCTCCGGGCCTGGCTCGAAGTCAAACAGTAGCCTCAGTAGTCCTACTTCAGTATCACTAAGACTAGTATCAGATTCACGAAAGAAGAATCTGAAGTGATACGTCATGGGGAATGTTAAAATCATCATCAGTATCACTTAAATCCTCTCCTAAAAAGTTTTCAAAAATATTTCTATTTGTTCTCGCACTGAGGGCCCCGGTGATAGCTTCGCCATTTTTGCTTTAAAAATAAAAAAACAGCGAGATAAAATTCCTATTAAAAAGTAATTATTGCTAAGTTGTCAAGAAACAGCTTGACCCGGAAGTTGATTTAATTATTAATAAAAGGAAATGGCTACGATTTCGGTTAAATATTGGATTAGAAGTTGCTATCAGACTGTGTTTTTTATCGGCCGATTTTTTAGGCCGCCACAGCACAGAACGAGAATATTAGCCGATTTCGTCGGCCGACCACACTTCGAGGGTTACGCCTAATTGTACTCTTATACAACAATTTAGGGTCGAGGCTATCACATTGATCACAGTATCTTATTTAGGTCTAATTGTACTCGTATATATGGGTTTAAGGTTATAACATTGGTCCAGATATCTTCAATACTCGTAATATCGTTAAGAGGTTTGTGTTTCGGGCTTGGCTGTATTTTATTTAAAACGTGACGTGTTTTATTACAGTAATATTGTTTTGGAAATCTGATTTGACCGAATGAAATTCAACCAGGTGTGTGTGTCTAAAATGAGTGGCGTCAAGAGAGAGCCAAAATCTCTGCCAAGGCCAACTGGGGCCTAACTATGTTAATGGCCTCCGGAGAGAGCCAAGATCACCTTCAAGGCAAACAGGGGCGTAGCTTGTGTTAGTGCCGGTTGCATAGAAAACTAAGATCTCCACCAAAAAAAATGCTTTTTTTGGTCATTGCATAGAAAAGTTTTCTCCCATGGGCATTTCCAAACATAGCTTATTGAAGTTCCTGTCTCTCAAACTTCTTTCATGGGCAATTTTCTCTTACACATGTTTTCAGCGGATCAAGATACACCAAGTAACCACACAGGTAACTTGAACCTATTTTATCTTAAAGTAAATTAGACAAAATGATATTGATATCCCAAAATAACATATATATAATATACACACACACACACACACACATATATATATATATATATATAAATACATATAATTTACTTTCAATAAAAGTTTTTAGAGAATTGAAATTTGAGCCAAATATGTATATATGAAATACATTTATTAGTCTTATAATAATGCGTTTCATATTTATGATTGTTTTATGTTGTTTCATAAAATGGCTCATTAAAAAAGTTTTGCTTTCAATTATTTGAAGAGAGTACAAGCTGTTGTGCTTTTTTTTGTTTTTTGTTTGAAAAGCTGAAGGAAACTTTACATGTCATTGCAAGAACAATGTATGTGACAACAGTGGAAGGTGTACAGATGGATCTAAATGCAACCCTGGATGGTTTGGAACAGAATGCAAATTCAGTAAATATAGGACTGTTTAAACAGAGAATGCATGTCTTTGCATGATATTTAGACACAAGAGCAAACAACAAAGACAGACATGCATAGCGAAAAAAACATAACACTTGTAAGAATTGATTTTTGAAATAACAAATTTGATAGAACGATTGCATGACTGACAGTTTGAAACTATATATGCCAAGAAAAATATGGAGGTAGTAGATCGGCAGCCAGGATCCGATATAGGTAGGTGAGTAGATCATGTAGACAGGTGTCGATATAGCAGGGTAGACTCAACGCAGAAACACCAAATAAATGATCATTGCTAAAAAAAAAAAAATAGAAAATAAATTTAAAAAAAAGAAAATAAAAAAAAAATAATGATTTGCTTAAACATTTTAATAAATGTAAAATAATAAATCAAGCGTTTTGGTAGACTCAACGCAGAAACACCAAATAAATGATCATTGCTAAAAAAAAAAAAAATAGAAAATAAATTTAAAAAAAAGAAAATAAAAAAAAAAAAATGATTTGCTTAAAAATTTTAATAAATGTAAAATAATAAATCAAGCGTTTGATAGCCTGTGACATGATAATTGAATGCGTTTTATAGTTATATAATGCTGACGTGATAAATTAATGTATTATATAGGTAAAAAATGCTGACATGATCAATTAATGTATAATATAGTTACATAATGCTGACTTGATAAATGAATGCATTATATAGTTATATAATACTGACCGTATAAATGAAGATATTATATAGTTATATAATGATGACATGATAAATAAAAATAATATTTAATCATATAAAACTGACATGATATATGAAGATATTATATAGTTATATTTTATGTGTACACGTAATATGAAGATGAAACAGCCATATTTATAGTAGTGCATTCTAGTAGATTTTGCTACAGTATACATATTTATAATGTTGTATTCTTGGAGATATTGATACAGTAGACATATTTCTAGACATGTATTCCAGGAGATATTGCCCCATCGGTTATATGTCTAATGTTGTTTCCAGGAGATATTGCTACAGCATCAATATTTTAATGTTGTTTTTTTAGTAAACACGGTGAACATATTTATGATGTTTTAATCTAGCAGATGTTTCTAAAGTATATATATATTTATAATTTTGTATTCCAGTAGATATTGCTACAGTAGACATATTTGTATTGTGGTTTATAGGAAATATGGCCGCAGCAGCTACATTCGATGTGCCGATGGTCAATGATGCCGATGAGAACAGCTGCTTCACGTTAAACTCGAAGGTAATGACGGTAAAGTTTGATTATCCGATCACATTCACTTGGATCAGACTTGTTTTCAACGCGGAAGGTAAGTTTTTGTTAAGTAAAGCTTAAAGCAAGTGTTGCTTTGTTTGGCCAATGCGTGAATAATGTGTAGCTGTGTTTAGCCATTTTGTAACGTATGTGTGTCTGTGATTAGCCATTGCGTGATTTATGCGTGGTTGTGCTTAGCAAGTGTGATGTATGTGTGGCTGTGTTTAGCCTTGTTGGATGCATTGCTGGATGTGTTTATCCATGTGTGATGTATTTGTGGCTGTACTTAGCATTTCTCAAAAGTTATTTTATCTGTTTTAAACAATGCGTGAAGTAAATATGGCTGTTTATAGCAATGTGTTAAGTAAATATGGCTGTTTATAGCAATGTGTTAAGTAAATATGGCTGTTTATAGCAATGTGTTAAGTAAATATGGCTGTTTATAGCAATATGTTAAGTAAATATGTCTGTTTATAGCAATGTGTTAAGTAAATATGGCTGTTTATAGCAATGTGTTAAGTAAATATGGCTGTTTATAGCAATATGTTAAGTAAATATGTCTGTTTATAGCAATGTGTTAAGTAAATATGGCTGTTTATAGCAATATGTTAAGTAAATATGTCTGTTTATAGCAATGTGTTAAGTAAATATGGCTGTTTATAGCAATATGTTAAGTAAATATGGCTGTTTATAGCAATGTGTTAAGTAAATATGGCTGTTTATAGCAATATGTTAAGTAAATATGGCTGTTTATAGCAAAGTTTGAAGTAAATATGGCTGTTTATAGCAATGTGTTAAGTAAATATGGCTGTTTATAGCAATGTGTTAATTAAAAATGGCTGTTTATAGCATTGTGTTAAGTAAATATGGCTGTTTATAGCAATGTGTTAAGTAAATATGGCTGTTTATAGCAATATGTTAAGTAAATATGTCTGTTTATAGCAATGTGTTAAGTAAATATGGCTGTTTATAGCAATATGTTAAGTAAATATGGCTGTTTATAGCAATGTGTTAAGTAAATATGGCTGTTTATAGCAATATGTTAAGTAAATATGGCTGTTTATAGCAAAGTTTGAAGTAAATATGGCTGTTTATAGCAATGTGTTAAGTAAATATGGCTGTTTATAGCAATGTGTTAATTAAAAATGGCTGTTTATAGCATTGTGTTAAGTAAATATGGCTGTTTATAGCAATGTGTTAAGTAAATATGGCTGTTTATAGCATAGTGTTAAGTAAATATGGCTGTTTATAGCAATGTGTTTAGTAAATATGGCTGGCTTTATCAATGTTTGAAGAAAATATCGCAGTGTTTTTAAAAAAGTTTGAAGTAAGTATGGATGTGCTTTAACACATGCAAAATAAATATGGCTGTGTTTCACCTTAAGTGAAGTAAATGTTGCTCTGTTTTTAACCATGTGTGATTTGTGTGTGGTTATGTGTAGCCTTATGTGAAGTAAATTTGGCAGCAAACAATTACACAATCAGTTTCAATAATAAAAATAACTTTTAAATTTTTATTTGTAACTCTAGGAAGTCCAGCTGAAATCTCTTTATTGTTCCAAGTCTTGAGTGATGATGCTCTGACAGAGAGCGAGATCTGTCCCAACATTCGAGTAGTGAAGTTGGACAGGACGAGATGTGATGTCTTCTGTGAACTGCAGGACCCAGTGCTGGAGATGAAGCTGGCGTGGAGCGACATTGGTCACCTGTGTGATGTGTACATTGACGGCGGTATTATCGTGTTATTGTGTTATCGTGTTATTGTAATATCGTGTTATTGTGTTATTGTGTTATCGTGTTATCGTGTTATCGTGTTATTGTGTTATCGTGTTATCGTGTTATTGTGTTATTGTATCATCGTGTTATTGTGGTATCATGTTATCGTGTTATTTTGTTATCGTGTTATCGTGTTATCGTGTTATCGTGTTATCGTGTTATTGTGTTATCGTGTTATTGTGTTATTGTGTTATTGTGTTATCGTGTTATTGTGTTATCTTGTTATTGTGTTATCGTGTTATCGTGTTATCGTGTTATTGTGTTATTGTGTCATCGTGTTATTGTGTTATCATGTAATCGTGTTATTTTGTTATTGTGTTATTGTGTTATCGTGTTATCGTGTTATTGTATTATCGTGTTATCGTGTTATTGTGTTATCGTGTTATCGTGTTATTGTGTTATCGTGTTATTGTGTTATTGTGTTATTGTGTTATCGTGTTATTGTGTTATCTTGTTATTGTGTTATCGTGTTATCGTGTTATCGTGTTATTGTGTTACTATGTTATCATGTTATTGTGTTATTGTCTTATCGTGTTATCGTGTTATTGTGTTATTGTGTTATTGTGCTACCGTGTTGTTGTTTTATTGTGTTACCGTGTTATTGTGTTATTCCGTCTGCTTTCAATGCTTTTTAAAAAATTATGTGTATATTGTTGGCTATATGACCATGTTTGTATATTATTTCGTACGCATGCAATGCTTGTCATTAAAGATATGTACATTGTTGGCTGTATGTCCATGTTTATATGCTATTTCGAATGTATGCAATGCTTGTCGTAAATATGCCATCTACTGCTTGAGCTTGACCCCCCTAGTCTAGAACAATGATCTTATTATATTTTACACGCAACTTGTGTAGCGTGCTTGAAGCTCTCACCGAGTCTCTTCACACAATCATGTGCATCTAACTTGTGTAGCATGCTTGAAGCTCTCACCGAGTCTCTTCACACAATCATTTGCATGTAACTTGTGTAGCATGCTTGAAGCTCTCACCGAGTCTCTTCACACAATCATGTACATGTAACTTGTGTAGCATGCTTGAAGCTCTCACCGAGTCTCTTCACACAATCATGTGCATGTAACTTGTGTAGCATGCTTGAAGCTCTCACCGAGTCTCTTCACACAATCATGTGCATTTAACTTGTTTATTTTTTTTGAAAATAAAATATAATATTCGTGCTAGTAATAAGCTTATTTACTTGCCTTTATGCGATTGAAATGGGCATTACATCGTGTACTTCCATGTCTGGCTTTGTAAATCAATAACTGACCTAGTACATCAATACTTTGCCCCGTAGATGAATAACTGGGCTAGTACAACAATACCTGGCCTAGTAAATCAATTGCTGGCTCAGTACAACAATAACTGGCCTAGTACAACAATACCTGGCCTAGTACACCAATTGTTGGTTTATTACAACAATAACTGGCCTTGTGGTCTATCTAAAGCTATTAAACTTTCTTTACTTTTTTTTTTTTCACTTGCAATTTCTGAGTCTAGAGACGAAAACCAAACCAAAGCTGACACGTAAACCTCCTTCAGTGTTTGTAAACTTTGCTGCACAGGTCGTAGTTTAGCAAGGAGTGGAGATTTGACCTTCCCTGATGCTGACCATGATCCGATGCTTTTGACTCATGTATCAACGACACTAACCGATGGACTGTATAGCAATGGGCGTTGCGTCAAATTATTTCAAGGTCGCTATTCAACTCTGTTGCTCTATCTGAAAGAACCACGGTTAGTGAGCATGATCAATGTGTTCACAGGTAAATGACTGTGTAGTGTAATTCACCGTATTTCTTTCATTAACTTTCAAACAACATTTTGTAACTCCTTAGTTTTTTTTAAAGTGTTTTGTTTTTTCTTTTTCGAATACTTGGATTAAGTCTACGCAGTTACATTTAATTGAAAAATATGGTTGGATTGATAACGTTCATATAAAGAATGGTTTTGGTTTTTGTGGACTCGATGAAATGGTTGGTTAGGACGAGGCTGTGGTGTAGCTAGCATGCGCACTTCATCCCCAAGTCATCATGAAAGACTGACACCGTCTCTACTGCTGCTGTGTCCAGTGCATTGAAGAGGGCGGGGTAGTGTTGCTGCTTGGGCAGGTCAATCAAGCGTCAGTTACATTACACAAAGTGTCAACTTGAGACAAAATTTAAAGAACTCTTCTGATTTCACAGAACAGACTCTAAACGAGAACTTCAGCGTCACCCTTCAGTACCTCGACAGGACGAGCATTCTCTCTGGTCGCATCACCTTGACCTCGACCAAATCTGGCGATACCAAGAAAACCCGTCGTCGACACGATAGAAATCCGTGTGAATAGCGGTACCATGATCCTTTGTGAGCTCGAAGTCTTTGGAGGTAGTTGAAGTAGGAGTTGAAGGTTAAATCACACATTTACTTTTTCCCCGATCTAGCTGAATGGATAAATTCTCAATATTCTTACACCACAATGTTTAACTTCAAATATGGCTCTAAATTGAATTTTTTATATCAACAGTTCATGTGTACACAAGCGTTTGTTGTCTTCGCTGCATCAACAATCCTTTAAAAAAAAAAATAATAAATAATTTTTTTTTCACACGCTATGCAACTATATAACATTTAGTTTGGGTTTCTAGAAGTGTACGGATATTGTTAGTCATTTTAAGTAGATTCATGTCATTATGTCTTATATGTTTGTCGACGCAGAACAGCGTGTCACTCACTCCCCCCCCCCCATAACACTCTCTGCAACAAATCCTGTGAGCTCAGCTGCGTGAATGCTTTAAATAATATTATTACAGATTCCCACCCCCTCCCCCAATTCTCACTTCCAGGGTTTCCCCATAACACACTCTGGAACAAATCAGAAGCTTTAAATTTTAATTGTATTTCTAGTACACATTGCCCACCCCCTCCCCCCTCCCCACCGCCTATGTTACCGAGACACACAACGTAACAAATACTGTAAGCCAAGCTTCTTGAATTATTTCTATTCCAGATTGCCACCCCCCCCCAATCTTACCACGACACACAATGTAAAAAATCCTGTAAGCCCAGCTTCTTGTATTATTTCTGTTATAGATTGCCCCCCATCTTACCACGACACACAATGTAACACATCCTGTGAGTCCAAGTGCTTGAATGACATGTGTAACTTTGAAGGAACTTGTTTTGCATGTGATCCCGGTAGATCGGGCTTAAAATGCGAAAAAGGTAATGTTGAACTCGCCTAAGAAAAAAATAAAAAAATTTGAAACGGGCAACGCTTCGAATTTGCTGAATGCAACAAAAGTTACCAGTGTCTACGTAAAAATGATATGTACACAGTCGTACACCCCCATTTGAGGCAAATTCAGCGAGCCCCAATCCACAACACATAAAAATCAAAATGTCTGTATTTGAAATATTGAAAATCGTATGTCCGTCTATCCTCTGTGTTTCAGGCACCGAACTGGAAGAATATGCGCACGAGAATGAAATCAGCATACAGTTCATGCAGATGCTGTTCATCTCGCTGCCGCTGTCTGTCGTCATGCTTGCTGGCCTCTATTTGATTTGCCCGCGAAGAGGTCTGGAAGCAGCCGACACTGCGACTCGCGCGGAGCACAAACGCGTTGAAGGTAATCTCAACTGCTATGTTCCGTGCACTTTTCCCGTATTTAAACTCCTCTTTTTTTTTAAAATACAGACTTCGTTTATTAATTTTCTAAATTTAAAGACATGCCCCTATATTAAATAGTATTACTTTATTGATAGATTATTAAAAAACAATAATAAAATTAAAATATTAATAATTAATTAATTTACAAAAAAACAACATTTTCGTCCTTTTATCATTAAAACAACGAAACAAATCAAACTAATCAATACTTTCGAGAACCACGCAAAAAAATGTGACAGGTAGATTAGATGGTATTAAGGTCAGATTTTAGAAAATAAAGTGAGACATTATGGATTTGGCCTTGCTTATTTTAAAAACTGTCCCGAAGCTGCCCCACATGTGTCCCAAATGTGTCCCAAAGCTTTCCCACATGTGTTCCGAAGTTGCCCCACATGTGTCCCAAAGCGGCCCTACATGTGTCCCAAAGCTGTCCCAGATGTGTACCAAAGTTTTACCGCTAGTGTCCCGAAGATGTCCCACATGTGTCCCATAGTTAATCCACATGTGTCCCAAAGAGGCACTGCATGTGCCCCAAAGTTGACCCACATGTGTTCTAAAGTTGCCCCACCCATGTTTAAAAACTATCCCAACGTTGTTCCAAAATTTTCACAAATGTGTACCACGTCTTTCACAAATGTGTACCACGTCTTTCACAAATGTGTACCACGTCTTTCACAAATATGTACCACGTCTTTCACAAATGTGTACCACGTCTTTCACAAATGTGTACCACGTCTTTCACAAATGTGTACCACGTCTTTCACAAATGTGTACCACGTCTTTCACAAATGTGTACCACGTCTTTCACAAATTTGTCCTACAAAAATATGCCCCGCATTTGTCCCAAACATGTCTTACATTGGCCCCAAAGTTTTCACAAAGTGGTCCGATGGTTTTCCAAAGTTGCCCAACATTAGTTTCAATGGTGCCACAAACTTGTCTTAAAGTTTTTGTCCCAAACTTGTCCAAAATTAGTCCCAAACTTGTCTGAAACGTGCTTCAAATTTACTCTAAAGCTTTAACAAAGTTGTCCTTAAATTGTGTCAAACTTAACCAAACTTTTCGAAAAGATGTCCTACATTTTCCAATGCTTGTCCTAATATTTTCAAAAAGTTGTCCTAAATTGTCCAATAATTGTCCTAAAATTTTCAAAAAATTGTCCTAAATTTTTCAAAACTTGTCCTAAAATGTTCAAAAAATTGTCCTAAATTTTTCAATACTTGTCCTAAAATGTTCAAAAAATTGTCCTAAATTTTTCAATACTTGTCCTAAAATGTTAAAAAAATTGTCCTAAATTTTTCAATACTTGTCCTAAAATGTTCAAAAAATTGTCCTAAATTTTTCAATACTTGTCCTAAAATGTTCAAAAAGTTATCCTAAATTTTCCAATACTTCTCCTAAAATGTTCAAAAAATTGTCCTAAATGTTTCAATAATTGTCCTAAAATGTTCAAAAAATTGTCCTAAATTTTTCAATACTTGTCCTAAAATGTTCAAAAAATTGTCCTAAATTTTTCAATACTTGTCCTAAAATTTTCAAAAAGTTGTCCTAAATTTTGTAATAATTTTCCTAAAATGTTCAAAAAGTTGTCCTAAACTTGTCCCAAATTTGTCCCAATGTTTTAAACGTCGGCTACTTGATAAATAGATAATTTATACACGAGGCTGAGAATGTCCTAATGACATGTGTCCCAAACATGTCTTACATTGGCCCCAAAGGTTTCTCAAAGTGGTCCCATTGTTTTCCAAAATGGCCTAACATGTGTTCCAATGTTGTCTCAATGTTGCACCAAATTTGTCCCAAATTAGTCCCAATATTTGTCCAAAATATGTACCAAACTTGTTAAAAACAAGTTTTAAAAAAAATTACCCTAAAGCTGTACCAAAGTTATCTTTAACTTGTGTCAAACTGAGCTCAAACTTTTCCAAAAGATGTCCTTAATTTTCCCATACTTGTCATTAAATTGTCAAAAAGGTGTCTCAAACTTGTCCCAAAGATGTCCCAAACTGGTCCAAAAGTTGTACCAAACTTGTCCCAATGCTGTAAAGTTCTGCTACTTTCTAAATAACTAAATTATACACGGTACTCAGAATGTCCTGAAGACATCTAGAAGCGGCGCTGCAGCAGATGCTAGAAACATAAACAAAATGATTTTATCTGTTAGATATGTCTCGTTTTTATTTAGACATATCTATTTATAAATCAATCAAAGTATAACGTCATGAAGGCAACACAAAATGTGATATATCAATTTCCAAAAAAAAAAAAAAAAAATTAAAGGCGTCACGCGTTGATGACATTTGACTTTGTGTTTTACATACACCTAAGATTAAGACGGCCCACCAGTGATGACATTTAATAAACATAAACAAAATGATTTTATCTGTTAGATATGTCTCGTTTTTATTTAGACATATCTATTTATAAATCAATCAAAGTATAACGTCATGAAGGCAAAACAAAATGTGATATATCAATTTCCAAAAAAAAAAAAAAAAATTAAAGGCGTCACGCGTTGATGACATTTAACTTTGTGTTTTACATACACCTAAGATTAAGACGGCCCACCAGTGATGACATTTAACTCCTTTTGTTAACATGTATTTTAGATGAAGACGCCTCACTGTCACCCTACTCATCCTCCCCCTCAATTGGAACCACTGCGTCTGAGGATAACAATCCATCTTGTTCCTGATAATACGTGCTGGAAACTTTAATGCAGCTTAAACAAAAGGAGACTTCGGGCCGTCTGAACAAACAGAGATGAGTAAGCGTCGGTGAAGTAAGTCGGTGAAGTAAGTCGATGAAGTAAGACATTGAAATATGTCTGTGAAGTAAGTCAGTGAAGTATGTCAGTGAACTAAGTCGGTGAAGTAGTCGATGAAATAAGTAAGTGAAGTAGTTCGGTAAAGTAAGTTGCTGAAGTAAGTCTGTGAGGTAAGTTGTTATAATAACTCGGTCAAAAACGTCTTTTAAATATTTCGTTGAAATAAGTCAGTGCAATGAGACTGTGTCAAATTTGAGGTTTACATTTATTTATCCGTTCCTTTATTTACTGTATGTTTCATCGGTTATCGTTTTCATAAAAACGTATATAAAAACGTATATAGTTTTAAGAAAGACTCACTTGATAAGTTGATTTTATTTTTAAAAAAAATAAAAAAAATATTGTGATTACGTTAAAAGAATACTTTTCTTTAAAAAAATGTGTGTAGGCTACATTCTTAAATTGACTGACCATTTCAATTTGTCCACATTCTTTTTAAAATTATAATATTTTACTTTATTGTTTTCATTTCGTGTGTGTACTAAAACTAAAATAGCACATAACAAACAAAATAAACGTTACACACTCGTATTGTTTTGTTAAATCTGTTGACAATAAAGTATAAAAATTTAAAATTCAACACTTTTTCATTTTGAATTTTCTTTCAGATTCTTTGTTTAATTCATTTAATTAAATGCATTAGCTGTGGTATTAATACAAGTTCAATACATGTTTAATGCGTGTTTAATACGTGTTTATTACTTTTTTATTAAATAAGTGTTCAATTCATGTTTAATTGTTGTTTAATACGTGTTGTATGCGTTTTAAAGCGTGTTAATGGATGTTTAATACATGTTCAATATTGTGTTGATCTGACTTATGACTTATTAGTGAGGAGTATCTCTCGTATGAGATCTCTTCTTGGCACTCTGTCTAGGGATTCGTTATTTAAGCCAAATTACCACACAGACATAATAATATATGTACATATAGACTGCGACCAAGTCTTTGTTAAATGATAAAATAATTACAGCTATTTATTGAATAATGATATGTACAAATTCCTCCGTGGTACACTCTTGTTGATTACTAAATTTACAAAAAATTGATGTCATCCAAATAAGAAGGTAAATCAATGCAATTCAAGTGTCCCTAACATACTGACTGTATCGTCATTATAAATGCTATTTTGCTCAAGGTTCAATGTTCCATCTTTCATGACTATGCCTTTATAGTTTCACTGAGGATGTCGGTGGATCTCAAAGTGTGAGAGTTAATTCTGTTCAAGCAGTATGTCCCTGTTCCGATTTTCGGAGCTGTTCTAAGCGTAGCGAAAACGGAGCTCCCAGTCGTAGATCATTTGAGATCTCTGCGATTTGGAAGATGACTCTCCAGCCATAAATCGTGGTAGTAAGAGATCCTGGATCCCAAAGTTGTTCTAGTGTTCGTATGTTTTTTGGTGTAGGACGTAAATCAATCTCCTAGTTCAAGCGTCAATGTGCGTCGGTCTAGTAATAGAAACCAGACTAAAGGCAAATGATACAAAAATGTAAAAGTGTCCAAGCGAATAGTCATAAGCTGATAAGTCAACTTTGATGTATGGAAGGTGACATGGCTTGTAAATATACATGACTGGGTGACTGGGTGGCCGAATGGTCTAAACTGAGCAAACCTAAAGTTGGTGGTCTGGTGTTCAAGCAAAAACATCATCTCGGGTGGATGAGACTCGTTAACCTTGGTCGGCAACTCATCGAAGAGAAGGAAACTCTGAATTCAAAACCCGGAGCCGGAGTCCCGTAAGTGTCAAACAATGACAATTCCGTACCTGGTCGTCTTGACGTACAGTCCTGCCACCTGATATAGTGGGCTCGGACGAGAGAGTGAGGTAGACGCCGCGCAACTCTTCCTCACTTTAAACAAAGTCACCCGCGCAAGTCATCAGTCACCAGACGACTCGATGGTCCTCGTTCCTTGAAGGACGAACTATATATAATATATACATATAGATCCAATTTTTGTATGTATTTATAAGTCTGATCGTTGTCAACGTAAGCATATGTTGCTTCGCGACAATGTAGGACCAAGCAAGCATTTTATTTAATGAAGTATGGGAAATTGTATCATTAACAACCATTAAATTTATTGGTACATAATATTCATATTGTCTTCTCGTTAAAAGAGACATGGACGATTAGGAACGACAACCTACCATCCCCATGATGGGATGGCGGCGTGTCGCATTCCGCGGCAAGGAATGCATATTGGAATGCATAATATCAATAATATAATAAAGGCAATAGTCGAATACGATCAAACGAAATCGAATACTTGCTACATATTCATATGAACAATATAAGTGTAGTAACATAATATCAATGTCATGGTTGCGTACTTACTACTACTACTACTACTCTAGATAGCAGTCGCAGTTAATGATCACGGTAATGAAGTCCTAAGTCGAGTTACTACTAGCGTCAACAGTCAGGTGATCAGATCATAAAATACATATTCTTGTTTGTTCTGGCTATTTATTCAAATTGGGTAATGATTCAATTGGGTGGTTTAAATGTTGTATTTTTTCCCAGACAATGGTAATCCTTTTCGATGTTGCGGGTTTGACCTTCTACCCTCAACGTTTATCCAAATTCACGCTTCGGCGTGAGCTTTCTGGTGTAGAAATGCTATAACAACAAGGGACGCTACTCCGATCTGCTGCCTCCAGGGCAAAATTGAGAGTAGGAAAATATTATTTTATCAAGATTTATCTGTGAGAAGGTTTGAACACAAAATCCACGTTTTTGGGATGAGTGGGCTGGTGTAGGAATGCCTATAACACCAAGGGAATTCACTCGGGCTATTCTACTGGGAGGCAAACTGAGTGAGGGAAAGGTATTATTTTGCAAGGGTTTCCAAGAGCGGATTTACGGTGGATGAAATTTTACTAAGTCCAGCATCAAATCGTCACAAATAGCTTTGTAATAAATAGGTGTTTAAAAGGGTTTAATAGGTGTTTATTATTTGTTTACTACGTCTTTAATACGTGTTTATTACGTGTTTAATGCCTGTATAATAAATACGTGTTTAAAATGCCTTTAATACGGGTGAATACGTGTTAAATACATTTTAGTACATAGTTATTTCGTGTTAAATGCATGTTTAATAAATACGTGTTTAATAAAGGTTTTATTTTTAAGGAGAAGTAGTTATTTATTTTTATTTCATGTTAATTTAAAATATGACAAATTGATGAAATTGGTATAAATGTCAATACGTCTGTCGCACTAAATAACCTTGTCTCAGTGAAATAATAATTTGTTTAACACTATCTTTATAAATTCTAACATAACTGTGAACATTTTTAAGGCCTTTATATTTGGTCTATGCCATTTACGAGATGAAGATGTGCGTGTGATTGGGGAGGGGGCAGAATGCAGGTAATTAAATTATAAAAGAACAGTGATGACATATGGGCAAGGGAGATGGAGATACGCTGTTGGTGCTACTGAGTAGTCGTATGGCAGTTTGTTACCACGTGTACCAACAATAAGTGATTAGATTAACGATTACATAATAAGAACGTCGACTAGGTCTCAGGTGATTGCGACTCCACTTTAGAAATATCGAATCATATTTTCCCCATATACAGAATATGTTAACGATACACAAACATTGTTTTATATTTTATCGTACATGTATGGAATAATATATGTAGAGCAGAGACTTTGTTATACATGTAGAGCGAACGATCCTTCATCTTATCAGTGGGTCTGAACTTACCTAAGGCCTTGATCCTTATTTACAATTCATTATGTTGTGATGACCCCCCACCATAAATAATTGTGTTATGTTTCTCATAAATGGTTGTCGCCCGAGGGTCTTTAGCGACCCCTGTGTAAAGGTTGATCGAAACCTCAAAGGGGTCGTGACAGCCAGGTGGAGAGCAGCTTCCACGGAAAGTTATAAACATGATGTCATGCATATGGGTTCATTCTTTAAACTGGAATGCTAAAATTGTGAACAACATATGTGCATATTTAAGTACTATAATGCTAAGTGTGTTTCTAAAATATGGGATTAAACAAGTATTCAACAATAAAGTTGTTAATAAAAGATGTTGGATAATTTCAATACTAAAATGTTAAAATTGTTTCCACTCTAAGAGAAAGTTCAATACATTGTAATAAAAGTGAGTCCGAAATATGCTGCGTGATTATTTTAGCAGTGTACTCTAGACAAAATGTTCTAGAAATGTCTTTACCGGATAGCCTGTTAGTAGCAATTGAACATACACACCCTTTGCCCAATCAAGGGATCGGTGTTTGAAATGTGTGGCACCAAACATGAACTCGGTGACGGCGATATGAAAACGAAACACATGATGGGCAAGTGTTGGTGGCTACACGCCTAACATTAGGTCGGTGCACATGATGGGCAAGTGTTGGTGGCTACACGCCTAACATTAGGTCGGTGCACATGATGGGCAAGTGTTGGTGGCTACACGCCTAACATTAGGTCGGTGCACATGATGGGCAAGTGTTGGTGGCTACACGCCTAACATTAGGTCGGTGCACATGATGGGCAAGTGTTGGTGGCTACACGCCTAACATTAGGTCAGTGCACATGATGGGCAAGTGTTTAGGTCGGTGCACATGATGGGCAAGTGTTGGTGGCTACACGCCTAACATTAGGTCGGTGCACATGATGGGCAAGTGTTGGTGGCTACACGCCTAACATTAGGTCAGTGCACATGATGGGCAAGTGTTTGTGGCTACAAGCCTAACATTAGGTCAGTGCACATGATGGGCAAGTGTTTGTGGCTACAAGCCTAACATTAGGTCAGTGCACATGATGGGCAAGTGTTTGTGGCTACAAGCCTAACATTAGGTCAGTGCACATGATGGGCAAGTGTTTGTGGCTACAAGCCTAACATTAGGTCAGTGCACATGATGGGCAAGTGTTTGTGGCTACAAGCCTAACATTAGGTCAGTGCACATGATGGGCAAGTGTTTGTGGCTACAAGCCTAACATTAGGTCAGTGCACATGATGGGCAAGTGTTTGTGGCTACAAGCCTAACATTAGGTCAGTGCACATGATGGGCAAGTGTTTGTGGCTACAAGCCTAACATTAGGTCAGTGCACATGATGTACAAGTTTACTATGTCCGCTAAAAATATGAACAAAACCAAATCGTTCAAAGAATAAGACCTTGAAGCAAAGTGTCGAATTAAAAACACTACAGTAACGTGTGAGTGAATTTGGCACCAAATTTTTCCATGCCAACATCCTTTGTGTGAAGAGCCTTCCATGCCAACATCCTTTGTGTGAAGAGCCTTTCATGCCAACATCCTTTGTGTGAAGAGCCTTCCATGCCAACATCCTTTGTGTGAAGAGCCTTTCATGCCAACATCCTTTGTGTGAAGAGCCTTTCATGCCAACATCCTTTGTGTGAAGAGCCTTGTATGATAACAAGATATCTGTTACAAACCGTTATTATTTTAAAGCAATTATTTAATGCATTGATGGCATCTTTTAGTCTTCGCAAGAAGATGGAATAATCATAGACATGCCATCAAATTGCTAATTAGGCTGATCCTGGAACGGCAGATTCGGCTCCATTTCTCGCAGGGGAAACTTGATTCATGGTTAAATTGTGCCTTCCTTAGTACTATTTTTGTCGCAACATGCTTCGTATCGTGAATTTTCTGCATATTTGACTATTGTATACACTGCTGTTCGACAGCTGCAACTTTGCTAAGAGATGATCTCCCATTCGTTGATTTATAGGTTGATTTCCCTTTTGAAAATGTCCTTCAATAGCAGCCGCGGTCGTTGAATATCTCTTGTCACTTCTGCCTACTCTCAATACAGCAGATTGTTTGGATTATGGCCTTACACCATTCTCCTTACATTGTCTAACCAGCGAAATCGCCTCTTGCTCAAGTTTAGGCATCTTGTCCTCCTTCCGGTTCACTAGCGCTTGACAGGCAGAAGTGAAATCTCTCACTACATTTTTTTTTTCCTTTTTGGAACGTGTTTCTCAAATTGTATTCCTCAATAGGTGGACATAGTTATTTTTTCACATTGTAGTTACTCTTCTAGTGTCTCTGGTTTTTCATTTTTATTTTACTTTAGCAGTTTAAATAGTTTACATATTTTTAATAACTGTAAAGCGCTTAGAGCTGTAAGGTAAGCGCTATACAGAAATGCCTAAATAAATACATTATTAAATTCAATGCAGATATATTTCAAGTAAGCTATTCTTTTTTCCGCTAAATATTTGCATTTATGGCACACACTTTACAGCCATATAGGTGCATAATAAGCGCTCATACCTGATAGACGCTTATATATATATAAATATATCTATTTAACATCATTGCTTTAATATCCAATGAGCAAACGATTTTCTTAAAAACTAAACAATGATCAACTCCATAATTTCGAACAATAAATGGTAAGGCACTGGCATCTGACGTTTGACTAATATTGTTTTCAACTAAAGTAAGTCTTTGGTATACCAACACATGACACAGTAAAACTATTAACTTCTTGATTAAGAAAATAGTCTCGTAAATATTACAATATGTTATATTTATTTTAAAGCAAAATTCTGTAAAAAGTTTTAGAGATCCTAAGAAGAATGCTACAATTAATACAATTTAAATCAAAAATTAAATATTTTGGGTTCATGTTTTGATCCGTTGTTTTTAGAGGTACATTTAAATGGGTGAACGATTGATTGGAACTGTTGGGTGAATGTAAAATTGAGCCAACCAATGAGTATAGTCATTGGCCAATATCAGCCAATAAACTGTTTGTGTCATGTCTGCAACAATGTACTTCCTTAGTGCAGCAATACGCATGTGTGTTGTGTTTCAATGAACACCGATTTCCTTGACATTGAAATTAAAAATATTTTAAAAAATCAACAACATTAAGATTTACTGCGAAACAAAAATAGACTACGACATTGATGGTGGTCACATGATCGTTGATAGTTTTAGCTTTGTTTTGGCCAGCTGGTCACATGATCGTTGATAGTTTTAGCTTTGTTTTGGCCAGGTGGTCACAAGATCTTTGATAATTTTAGCTTTGTTTTGGCCAGGTGGTCACAAGATCTTTGATAGTTTTAGCTTTGTTTTCGCCAGGTGGTCAAATGATCTTTGATAATTTTAGCTTTGTTTTGGCCAGGTGGTCACATGATCTTCGATAGTTTTAGGTTTGTTTTGGCCAGGTGGTCACAAGATCTTTGATAATTTTAGCTTTGTTTTGGCCAGGTGGTCAAATGTTCTTTGATAGTTTTAGCTTTGTTTTGGCCAGGTGGTCAAATGATCTTTGATAGTTTTAGCTTTGTTTTGGCCAGGTGGTCAAATGATCTTTGATAGTTTTAGCTGTGTTTTGGCCAGGTGGTCACAAGATCTTTGATAGTTTTAGCTTTTTTGGCCAGGTGTTAAAATGATCTTTGATAGTTTTAGCTTTGTTTTGGCCAGGTGGTCACATGATCTTGGATAGTTTTAGCTTTGTTTTGGCCAAGTGGTCACATGATCTTGGATAATTTTAGGTTTGTTTTGGCCAGGTGGTCACAAGATCTTTGATAGTTTTAGCTTTGTTTTGGCCAGGTGGTCACAAGATCTTTGATAGTTTTAGCTTTGTTTTGGCCAGGTGGTCACATGATCTTGGATTGTTTTAGCTTTGTTTTGATCAGCTGGTCACAAGATCTTTCATAGTTTTAGCTTTGTTTTGACCAGCTGGTCACATGATCTTTCATAGTTTTAGATTTGTTTTGAGAAAGTGGTCACAGGATGCTAACATTTTAAGCTTTTTTTCACAAGGTGGTCACGTGTTTTGGATATATTTAATTTATTTTTACGAGATATTTAATTAATGTTATTTATTTTAAGCTCACTTTTTTTTTACAAGTTGGTCACTGATGTTAGATAATTTTAGTTTAGTTTTGAACAGGTTGCAAAATGATGTAATCTATTTTAGCTTAGTTTTGACAAAGTTGTCACCTGATGTTTGATTTTTTAACTTATTTTGGGCAAGGTGGTCACATGATTTTCGATATTTTTGAATTATTTTTTTTAAATTTTTGACAAGGTGGTTACAAATTTTTGAATATTTTTAGCTTAGTTTAGGCCAAGTTGTCACATTTTGTTGGATATATTTAGCAACATTTTTAAGTAGTCACTTGATGTTGGAAATTTTTAGCTTAGTTTGTTTCTTAATGTAGTAAATTGATGCTGGATTTTTTTAGCTTAGTTTTGAAAAAGTATTATTCTTCTATTTTCATTTCCTTTTATTTAATTATTTTTTTTATTATAAATTATGTTTATTTTTTTAAATTTTTTGGTTGTATTATTGCTTCCCCCCCCCCTTGTTTGTTTTTTTGTTTTTTTTTTTTTTTTTTTTATTTTTTTTTTTTTTTTTTTTCTTTTTTTTTTTTTTTTTTTTTTTTTTTTTTTTTTTTTTTTTTTTTTTTTAGTTTTGAAAAAGTATTTTTCTTCTATTTTCATTTCCTTTTATTTTATTATTTTTTTTTTTATAAATTATGTTTTTTTTTTTAAATTTTTTGGTTGTTTTATTGCTTTCCCCCCCCCTTGTTTGTTTGTCTGTTTGTCTTTTACTTTGTTATATTCTTTTTTTTTTGTTTGTTCCTTGTTTTTTTTATTGTTCTATCATTGTTTGTTTATATGTTTGTTCCTAGTTTAATTAAGGAACACAGCAAAGGAGAATTATAGTAAAACCCGTTTCGGCTTCTATTTACGCTTTCCAATCATATCCACTCTATGTTCTACACCTATCATTTATTTGAATTAATGTTACTATTTATAGAATAGTCTTGCATTAGTCAGATGCGTCTAAATGTTTGTGTTTCCATGGAAACATGGGATCATACAAATTTGAAACTGGGAACAAATGTTCGTTTACTTTTGAAATGATTCTTGTCTTCAATGTTTTCTAGGGTGCACAAGTTGGGTTAGTAATTCTATTTTTTTTGTATCCTTTAAAAAGTGAACATTTTTATACGAAACAATTTTTTGCTACACTAAAATAAAGTAACAACACACTGATATTTTCCTGTTTTACTTCTTTACAATTGACCCTGTTCTACCATTTCATCAAAGATATCGAATGTGACCACTAGTCTACGGTCTAATCTACGTCATCAAACGTGACACCTAGAAAACTGTCTCGTCTGATTGATCAAGCGTGACCCCTTTGACTGCTGTCTCGTCTCAGTCATCAAACGTGACACTTTGTCTGCTTTCTCATATGAGTCATCAAAAGTGACCCCACTGGACAACTGTCAGATGTGAATCATCAAAAGTGTCTCCCAATGCATTACTGTCTCATGTGAATCATCAAACGTGGCCCCCCTGGACAACTGTCTGATGTGAGTCATCAAATGTGTCTCCCTGGAAACTGTCTGATGTGAATCATCAAACGTGACCCCCTGGACAACTGTCTGATGTGAGTCATCAAACGTGTCCCCCAAGGCACAACAGTCTGATGTGAGTCATCAAATGTGACACCCAATGAATAACTGTCTCGTCTGATTGATCAAGCGTAATCCCCTGGACTTCTGTCTCATCTAAATCATCAAACGTGGCACATGGACAACTGTCTCATCTAAATCATCAAACGTGGCACATAGACAACTGTCTCATCTAAATCATCAAACGTGGCACATAGACAACTGTCTCATCTAAATCATCAAACGTGGCACATAGACAACTGTCTTATCTAAATCATCAAACGTGGCACATAGACAACTGTCTCATCTAAATCATCAAACGTGGCATATAGACTCCTGTCTCATCTAAATCATCAAACGTGGCACATAGACAACTGTCTCATCTAAATCATCAAACGTGGCACATGGACAACTGTCTCATCTAAATCATAAAACGTTGCACATAGACAACTGTCTCATCTAAATCATCAAACGTGGCACATAGACAACTGTCTCATCTAAATCATCAAACGTGGCACATAGACAACTGTCTAATCTAAATCATCAAACGTGGCACATGGACAACTGTCTTATCTAAATCATAAAACGTGGCACATAGACAACTGTCTCATCTAAATCATCAAACGTGGCACATGGACAACTGTCCCATCTAGATCATCAAACGTGGCATATGGACAACCCTCTCATCTAAATCATCAAACGTGTCACATGGACAATTGTCTTATCTAAACCGTCAAACGTGGCACATGGACAACTGTCCCATCTAGATCATCAAACGTGGCACATGGACAACTGTCTTATCTAAATCATCAAACGTGGCACATAGACAACTGTCTCATCTAAATCATCAAACGTGGCACATAGACAACTGTCCAATCTAGATCATCAAACGTGGCACATAGACAACTGTCTTATCTAAATCATCAAACGTGGCACATAGACAACTGTCTCATCTAAATCATCAAACGTGGCACATAGACAACTGTCTCATCTAAATCATCAAACGTGGCACATAGACAACTGTCTTAACTAAATCATCAAACGTGGCACATGGACAACTTTCTTATCTAAATCATCAAACGTGGCACATAGACAACTGTCTCATCTAAATCATCAAACGTGGCACATAGACAACTGTATCATCTAAATCATCAAACGTGGCACATAGACAATTGTCTCATCTAAATCATTAAACGTGGCACATAGACAAATGTCCCATCTAGATAATCAAACGTGTCACATGGACAATTGTCTTATCTAAACCGTCAAACGTGGCACATGGACAACTGTCCCATCTAGATCATCAAACGTGGCACATGGACAACTGTCTTATCTAAATCATCAAACGTGGCACATAGACAACTGTCTCATCTAAATCATCAAACGTGGCACATAGACAACTGTCTCATCTAAATCATCAAACGTGGCACATAGACAACTGTCTTATCTAAATCATCAAACGTGGCACATATACAACTGTCTCATCTAGATCATCAAACGTGGCACATATACAACTGTCTCATCTAGATCATCAAACGTGGCACATAGACAACTGTCTTATCTAAATCATCAAACCTGGCACATGGACAACTGTCTTACCTAAATCATCAAACGTGGCACATAGACAACAGTCTTATCTAAATCATCAAACGTGGCACATGGACAACTGTCTTATCTAAATCATCAAACGTGGCACATGGACAACTGTCCCATCTAGATCATCAAACGTGGCACATAGACAACTGTGTTATCTAAATTATCAAACGTGGCACATAGACAACTGTCTTATCTAAATCATCAAACGTGGCACATGGACAAATGTATAATCAAAATCATACAATGTGACACCTGGACGTCTGTCTCATCATAATCATAAAATGTGACACCTGGACTCCTGTCTCATCTGAATCATCAAACGTGACCTTTAACAAATGGTTCATATGAATCATCAAACGTGACAACTCTGGATACTGTGTCATATAAATCATCTAATGTGACACCTGGATTACTGTTTAAGACTGTATCAACTTCGTCTTCTACAAGTCGGCCGTAGGACGATGATAACGACGATGAAGAAGAACTGGAACCAGAAAAATCTTCATCTGAAAAATAATAAAGAGACATATAATAATATTAATAGTAATACTTTCTTGAAATAATGTATTTAATTTTATATATATATATATAGATATTTATATATATATATATATCAAATAATAAATCTAAAAATTGAAACAATAACAAAAAAAAATGAAAAAAATGCATTAATCATTCAAAATATTATTAATTTTCATATATTTATATTTACAAACTTGAGAACCCGTTCTAAGCCAGAGTGGTGAGCATTTTTATTGTCTTATATTGATAAAGCCAGGGCTGGCTATGAAGTTTAATTATCGGACAAAATTACTTTGTGGACTCTCTCAATTTTGACTTTATGTAAGTTCCGAAGACGTTTCCGTTTAATAACAGATAAAAAGCGTTCTGATGGGAAACTTTTTCACACTTGCTCTCATGTTTTAGTCTAGCCTAAATTCCTTCTTCTTCTTTTACATATTAAGGAACCGCGATCAATTTATTGATCATTTTGACTTCTGTGCGGATACAAGAGATTGGAATTGTTTCTGTGCGTGGTGTTGGTGAGGATACTTCACTGGTTTCAAAGGCCACTTGTTTAGGGTATCATGCACTGAGGGGTGGAATGACTGAGGCAATAGACGCAAATGTGTCAATGGTTTTAGCCCCAACTGCTCTTTTTGAAAGCTTGGTCCAGTCCATGATTGTACTTTGCAGGCATGAGCATTTCCAATACTGGTTTCTTGCTGGTGTGAGTCGGAATGGACTGTCATGGCATCGTCGCTGTTTATTTTGGGAGATGGACGAGTTTCTGTTTTCTGATGGAGCCCTGGACCAGGCAATTATTCATCTTGTACGTTATGGAGAGCCTGGATAGTCGTCGTCATTCCTCAAATGACTACCCGCCTGATGTTTCCAGCATGTCACCAACACGAGAGGTATTCCTGTAGCGGTTCAGGACAAAGCATGCTGCCCGTCGCTGGACCACCTCCAACCTGTCGATGCTCTTCTGTAAATAGGTCCTAGACTGCAAATGCATAATCTAAAATTGGACGGACAAAGGCATTATAGGCTCTTTCTTTCACACTGGAATTTTTAATCTTTAGATTATGTCTTAAGAATTCCAGGGTCTTGTTTACCTGGTTGCACTATAAAGGGTAACAAGGAGGTAATCAAATATGTGGTCATGCAGTTCGTACTGGTAGTGTAGAGGAGTAAAACGTATAGGGACTGACAATGTCTGGCACTTAGCAAGGTGAATATCCATGTCCCAGCTCATCTCCCACTCAGCTAACTGATTGAGATCATGTTGTAGCTGGTCCTGATCAGATCAGTTGGCGATCGTCTTATTCACCACGGTGTCTTCTGCGAACAGTGATGTCAGTTTCTCTGGTAGGTCATTACATTATGTTATGAACCAACAGGGGCCTAGCACTTTTCTCTGGGAACCCCTGTCGTAGCACCTACAAAGGACCTGAATATTTTGTGACCGTTACTATTCCATACGCATAAAGAAAATATTTCGGTTCTGCTGGAACAAAACGAAGAATTTGTCTAAAATCTACAATACAAAAAAGCCCGCCCCTCCAAATGTTGTTTTAGAATGAGCGTGTGGATAGTTGGCGTATCCTTATTTGAGTGCTTGTTGTTGCATTTTCTCCATTTGCTAGGTCCATGGAATATTAAACCCATCTTATCACTGTGGCCCTTTTCAGTTCATTTGACAATTCCAATGTTGAACATCAAATTTTAAAGATCAATTTACTGTACAAGTCTGCTTAAAACGATGATGGGAATGTCCACTCCTCTCACGATAAGAAGCTGCCGTGCAAGTTAATGCACATGGCAAACTGTTTCATATTTACTACGCACATGGTGTGTGTTTGTGTTGTAAAGGAATGCACATAGATCATGATTGTTTTATAAAGTTAGGTAGATAGTTCTTGGTTGTTTTTAAAACTAAAGTCTATAGTGCAATGATTATTGTTGTAAAGTAATGTACATATTGCATGACTGAGTTGTAAAGTAAGGCACGTAGTGCATGGTTGTTTATTGAAGAAATGTGTACCATTTCCGCAAGGTCCATCAATAAAAAAAGAACGTTTGGGTACGTTTGAGCTTTCATTTGTATCCCTGGTTTTGTCGATATACCGTCTTTGACCAAATATGGGAATGGGTAACATATATTCGAATCTGTTCTTTTCGAAGATATTTTTTTAAATATTTTAGAAACCAGATTGTCTCGACAAAGTCGTTGTCTTAAAATTTTAGGTCAAAATCTGTTTAAGACTTTTCAAGTGTTTTTATGGGATCAATTCAATTTTTTAACGTTTCAAATAGAAAACTATATTTTTTTTTCAATCAGGAAACCATCCCTGATAGTCTTCAAAAGAGTATCCTTTTATCTGTAGAAACAGGCTGCTGTCACTTGGAGTTAAGGTAACATTTCTGTAACTTCTGCTTCCTAACCATTGCTATTGCCAATTGGTACTTATGTACTATTTTTCTTAGACTCAATATGAAGTGAAGTGTCATTATAACTTTCTTTTTAGACAGTAAATTAAATTCAAAATTGAGAGAAACTTAAGCTGTCGAGTGCTAAAATTGTAACGATATTAAAATGTTGTCTTGGATAGAAAATGTAATTTTATGTTCAGAAAATCAATATATACAGTGTAATAAAAAATCCCTTAATAAGATCAATAAATAATCTTATATTAAATTACCTCATCTCGAACTATCTTATGCATATTATACTATCATGAATAATCTTAACATAAGTAGTATAGTGTATCGAGTTGAACAGAACTTTGAAGACGTAGTAGGCGCAAAGGAAAGATAAGAAAAATGAAGGCGCTGAGACGAAATTCAGCTGACCTAAAATTGTCCATCTACCCTCGACGACCTATTTGGAAACACCCCCCCCCTTTTTTTTTAAGGTGAGGACTAGTTATTTCCCCTGATCAACGTCAACCTCACGTGCAAAGTCACTGAACTGATCAATATTCTGACCAGCGGAGTGAACCAAGAATCGAACCAAGAAAAGAATTAAACAATCAAATGCTGCCCCATGTCTCGTTTTGTGTTAGCGATTATGTCACGCATCAAATTATTACGTTTTTTCGACTCGGATATCACATAGTAGTGATTGTCCAATAAGCAATAAGAATAGAATCATTATAAAAGCCGTTGCAGAACTAGAATCAACTTAGAGCACCGTAGAGGCGGCGAACCTGGTGAGTTGGACGAACATTTCGATTTCATTTCTCTATTTCATTATAATTTGTCTTTCCGTGTGCATAATTCGTTAAACATTTCATGTTTTAATGTAGGAATTATCATTCAAATTAGAATGAATTTTGTTAATTCATGTGTACCTTATATTGTCTCATTGTTTGACCCGTGTCTTCATCATAGGATACGAGTCGACCGTTTTGATTTTGATGATCTAGACTTCATCCCATCGTATGAATGGTGATGTGGCCATTGGATAGTTATTGGCCATTATGTTATCAATTACAGTCATTTAAATATATCATATAAATCCATTCTGTATATTATCAAGTCTTTGTATAATGATGAATGAAAAGAATCATTGCCTGGTGTCGACGTTAGCCCCCCCCCCCCAAAACACCCAAAATAAAAATATCTACACTGAATATTACATTTTCAAAAATTATAATTCGTTTCCGTTGGAAATAGATTTTTTTAGATCGATAATATTAGAAAAGTGTATTTATTTCTTTTATTTGATCATCATTCACACATAGACAGGTTGCTAGATCACCGTATTACTACAATACAGTCAACCGCACCTTAGCAGCTAACTGAGGAATCGGTGGACTGAGACCTGAGTTATGCGGTTATGCTATGCAATTGTGTCATGACATTGAAAAACTAATCAAACAGCTGACCTCATTAGAATTAGTCTATGGGGAAATATAAATCGATGGTTCTCCTGTTATAATGACAAGAGAAAAAAATCCCTTCCTTAAGATCAAAAGCAACTACCCCACAACAACAACAAAATAACTCACTCGAAAATATCTTGTAAACAAAAGACAAGTACAATAGAAGTAAAAAAAACACTGTCAAGATCATGAAATCAGCCATGGTGTATTTGAGTGGGAAGTGGGGATGAACGGGGCTTGGGAGCGAGAGTGAACTATTTTCATGTTACTGGTGAACGATGTTGGAGTGAACGAGTGAATGGAAGGTCGATATAAAAGAGTTCACAGACGTGCGAGTGGGAGGAGAGAATTATTATGTTCACGGTGAGACGGTGAACTGAGATCGTGTTGTGAGACGGTGAACTGAGATCGTGTTGTGAGACGGTGAACTGAGATCGTGTTGTGAGACGGTGAACTGAGATCGTGTTGTGAGACGGTGAACTGAGATCGTGTTGTGAGACGGTGAACTGAGATCGTGTTGTGAGACGGTGAACTGAGATCGTGTTGTGAGACGGTGAACTGAGATCGTGTTGTGAGACGAGAGATAGGACTCGCGATAGCGAGACGTTTGGATAGAGTGAATTTGTCAGGATATATTTGCAGAGTGGGATATTATCATATAATTTTGATTCGTATTGAATTATCTGTGAAGACGCATTACGCTGTAATGCTGTCATGAATAAAAAGACTTATGCACCTTGAAGATTACTGTTTTTGTGGTTGAATCATACACCTAGACAACGAGCTAAATAGTCCACCACTACACTATTTGACAAACACCAGTCTTTATAACTAATAATGCATAAGCCAAGATTGAAAAAGCATTCAAATATTACCCACCAAAACTAATAATTTAAACAACACACTTCAAGAACTCTAATTAGGAACCATCTCGGGCCTCAAAATAGACAAGAGGAAAATAAAAATCATCTGTTATGAGTACTACCCCATAACCAAAGATTGAGAACCAGCCCTATGAATAATAATCACTAACCCAAGATAGAGATAATCCGGCAATAACTATCTATTCCTAGTAACCACAAACCCATTATAGAGACCGTGGTAATCATCTTTAATAAGACCCATCGTACTATAACCCACCTCTATGACCCCCTAACCTACACAATGAGCACCCTTAAATAAACATAAACAACCTGATCTTGTTACAAAACAAGTATTTAAGAAAAAAAGAAAACACCCTTATACTTCCCACACAATGAGAAACACTCAAAATGAGAAATATTTGATTACCCCTCAATACAAATTACATAACCGTATCGTGTTACAAAATATGTCTTTTAAAAAGAAGAAAACCTTCTTATACCTACGACACAATGAGAACCCCCAAACATACTATCACCCGCCCCTCTGAGTGGTGAACTCTAACCCGATCTTGAGAACAAATCAAAATAATTAAACGTATAATCAACACCACCCATCATTAACATCACCGTAACGTATACAATTTCAAAAAATAAACTCCCTTATGACCCCTAACCCAAGTATGAGAGCCCAACGATTAACTGAATTAACCGATACCACTACAAGAGCACTCACTAATAACGTCGTATTCAACTATCACACCACAAAAAACAAAGACTAAAAACGAAACAAAAACACTCGCCTTTATCACTACCGATACCTAACTGCGCCTTGAGTAGCCTTCAATAAACTTAAATGACCTTATCATGTTAAAAAAGTAATCCACAAGAAGAAAAGACCCTAATGACTCATAAACTATGAGAAACGGTCATAAAAAACGACTCCCACTTAAAAACCACTTAAAATTTACAAGAAAACAAATTACATTGCAATAATTTTATTTATTTAACAACTATTTAAAAACAACCTAAAGTACTCCGACATAACAAGAACCATTCGACAAGCTCCCTAACCCAACCTTGAGTACCCTTAAATTAACTTAAATAACCTTATCATTTCAAAAAGAAGAATTCCATAAGAAGAAAACATCGTATGACTTATAAACAATGAGAATTTCTTTTTAGAAAAGCGACCACCACATAATGAGAACAACTTAAAATATGCAATTTATAAAATGAATAACAAATCTGTACTTAAATATGATGATAATGCAACAATGGCTGTCTTGGAAATGTAAATAAAAAAATCTATAAACTATACGATACCTCATTGTTGCCTTTATGTTGTCTTTCATTTGGACAACCACTCAGTATAAGAAAATTAGAATGCAAATTAATAATTTGAGAACCACTTATAATAAAATGATAATGCTAATTAGAAAATTAAGAAATCAATTTAAACACAAAAACCCTGAAAATTAATTTAAATCATCAAACACCAAGTGAATTATTTATTGAAAATCAAATTTAAAGGTAATTATATGATAATCACCCCTTAATTAATTCGTATATTCCTCTGTGCCTCGTTTCGCTTTCGTCTTCCTTATATTTCCTTTGCGCCTACTACGACTTCAAAATCCGCTTCCATTCCGACATACTACACTACTAACTTATCTTGCCTTATCTTATCTCAGCGTATCTTGTCTTAACTTATATTTCAATAAAGTTGAGATGATGTCAGATGAGATAAGATAAGTTATGATATCATAAAACAATATAAGATAAGAATAGATGTAATTAAAAAATTAATGTAAGATAAGAAAATATTAGGGCAGAAAAGATGTTATTATTATGATTAAATGATGAGATAATTGAGAGAAAGATAAGTTAAGATAAGATACGTAGATATTTTTTTTTTTATTTCTTCATAAAAGTATTTCTCAAGCATAAAAATCAGCCATCAATGAACACCTTTCGTGAGAACAATATCTTGAATATTGATCATTTATATTAGGTAACAAGTTGGAGAGCATGCTGATCAATTCATATATATATCTATATATATATACGTTTATATACATTTATATATATATATATATAATAATAATATAATATATTATAATATATTATAAAATATAATAATATATATGATATATAATTAAAACCTATACGCTAAAATATCGTTTACTGTATTTAACTGCCCAGATGTGGTTCTATCTATCTATCTATCTATCTATCTATCTATCTATCTATCTATCTATCTATCTATCTATCTATCTATCTATCTATCTATCTATCTATCTATCTATCTATCTATCTATCTATCTATCTATCT
>CAXITT010000213.1:137648-180315 GCA_964033795.1 Lymnaea stagnalis | reverse complement strand
AGTACACTTTGAAACACGACACAAACGACGTGGACAGCTCAGAGTACACTTTGAAACACGACACAAACGACGTGGACAACTCAGAGTACACTTTGAAACACGACACAAACGACGTGGACAGCTCAGAGTACACTTTGAAACACGACACAAACGACGTGGACAGCTCAGAGTACACTTTGAAACACGACACAAACGACGTGGACAGCTCAGAGTACACTTTGAAACACGACACAAACGACGTGGACAACTCAGAGTACACTTTGAACCACGACACAAACGACGTGGACAGCTCAGAGTACACTTTGAAACACGACACAAACGACGTGGACAGCTTAGAGTACACATTGAAACACGACACAAACGACGTGGAAAGCTCATAGTACACTTTGAAACACGACACAAACGACGTGGACAGCTCAGAGTACACTTTGAAACACGACACAAACGACGTGGACAACTCAGAGTACACTTTGAAACACGACACAAACGACGTGGACAGCTCAGAGTACACGTTGGAACACGACACAAACGACGTGGACAGCTCAGAGTACACTTTGAAACACGACACAAACGACGTGGACAGCACAGAGTACACTTTGAAACACGACACAAACGACGTGGACAGCTCAGAGTACACTTTGAAACACGACACAAACGACGTGGACAGCTCAAAGTACACTTTGAAACACGACACAAACGACGTGGACAACTCAGAGTACACTTTGAAACACAACATAAACGACGTGGACAGCTCAGAGTACACTTTGAAACACGACACAAACGCGGCTGGTCATTGACTGCATCATATATATTTCTTGTCGTTACTTATTCCCTCGTTTTAATCAACTCGGCAAGGAAGAGAGTGCGAAGCTGTAGAATTGGGTAACCCTCCTTCACTTTAAACCAAATGCACCTGAACTCAAGACTTCTACTATAAGGTTCTAAATGAACATATAGTTGTATAAATGTATACACTATTAGTATAAGATGTTTAAATGTAAGTATAAGATGATTAAATATCTGTTGTTTTTTTATGTTACTATCAATTGCAGTATTTCAATCTTTGAATAGCTTAGATTCGAGCAGCGGTAAATTAAAAACGTGCTACATTAAAAACAGCTACTTTCCAAAAGTGTGACATTAAAAGATTCAAACAATTCTACAATTAAAATGTGATACATTAAAAAAATGCAAAATTCAAAAAGTGCTTCATTCCACTTCAAATACTCTTACCTCCATTAACATACAAAGCACACACCATAGGATTTCCAAACCAACTCAGCATGATTGTATGGACGGCATAGCTGACGTCACACAGGACATCAAAGCTTCCCGCCATTGTTACTAGGATACTAACGTCAGAACAATGTCTTATCTCCGTCCAGCCATTTTTAACGGTTTCAAAAACCAGACTGACATCTTTTGGAGGATCTAATTTAAATTTAAAAAAGAAGAGAGGAACATTTAAATATATATTGATATAAATATATATTTTTTAAATTTAGGTTTGAGATTGAAATTTTTTTTAATGGAAACCGGGCGCTAACAAGCATTTCTTTAAATGAGTATTAAGTAACAACGGATTCTTCAAACTACAATTTGTATCATATCTGGTTTTATTGCTTCCAGTATAATGCATATACCAAATAAAAGCATTGGCCAGCTTATAGACGATCTTCAAAACCCAACTGTATAAAGCAGTGTAAAGATTGATACAATGGGATCGTATACAAAATTATTGTTTTTTAAGTCCTCTATAATAACTTTGAATTTGGCCCCTGAGTTTTTGGCTGGCTAAATTTTAAAAGACGGCGAACTGTTTCACCTCCCGTCAGTCTATCCAGCTGAAACTTGGAACATAGACGCGTTGCCAACAAAACGCGTACGTTTTAATGCCCGCAACCCCCCCCCCAATAACCCCAAATATTTGTTTTTAAAACAATGCCATGTAAAAGCATGTGGAACTTTAGAATATCTTTTAAATAATTAAATACAAATGCATTGATACGATGAACTTGCTTTAGGGTCTGATCAATAAGTTCTAAGACCATGCGGATTGTTTAAAAAAGCCATGGTTTACCTCGGGTTGAGAAGACGATGCGGAGCCAAGTAAAGGACACTGGCTCCTTGAGTTTGACCTGCAGTGAGTTGTTCAGCGACGTAAAACACGTCGTCTCGTCCCCGTCATTGACCTCTGAACTATCCACCACTGCTGTGCTGGCGACGTCCCCTGAAGAGGGGAGACATGGAAACACGTTGTTATTTATTGGCTGAGTAAAAAAACTGTAAACTGTTAAAGAGTTTAAAATAAATGAAATAGTCTTAATTCAAAATTAGAATAAACCAAACCCAAAATAAACTTTTGAATAATTATGAAAATTATATTTTATTTCCAGGTCCATGGAATAGGCTATGTACTTTATTTCAGAACAAAACAATAGAAAAAAAGGATACACATTATACACCTGCGCTAACACATCAGCGAGATTTAATTAGAAAAACAAATTGTTTCAGATTGTGGGCACACATTCACTACATGGAATAAATTAAGTACTGTTCTGCTAGTCATCCACAATTCCCCTGTACTTCTTTTATTGTTTCTTATATTTCATTTTTTTCCAAATTATTTGCTTTTGTTTAATTATTTTATATCACAGTAATAATAAAACAAACCTTCGTCCACATCCTGACATCTTTTTGATGGCACAGATATTTCGGTTTTTGGATAACCCAATGAATTGCTAGCATACGTTGTGAACTCCAAGACTACATTTTATTATTATTATGACACTATTTGTGGTTGCCTCTTGTCTTCACTTAGGAAGAGGTAATGTCCCGTCTCATGGTCCTGCCTTTTTAATTCAATCCAATTGTTCCACACCAAGTTCCCAATTGTTTCATCCCAAGTTGGCAATTGTTCAAAAACAATTTCCAAATAGATCCGCACCAAGTTCTTATTTGTTAAACACAAAGTTCCCATTTGTTCCACATCAAGATCCCAATATTCCACACCAAGATCTCAATTGCTCCACATCAAGATCCTAATTGTTTTACACCAAGTTCCCAATTGTTCCCCACCAAGTGGCCAATTGTTCCACACCGACTTCCCACATTGTTCCACATGAAGTTCCCATTTGTTTCATACCAAGAGCAATTACCAAAAGATTTTTTTCATTGCTTTAATTATATAAATAATATTCGTATTATTTTTATTTTGCTTTTGTTTCCAAGTAATTCGCTTCACTTATCTGATTGACAGACAGAAGTCATTTCAAAATGACTCGATTCTAAAAATACCCGTGGTGTCAGTCGTATACGAACTAATTGCATTAAATTATCACCAAACCTTTATGGACATATGTATACATGATGCTTTAAAAGACATGATCCCACCCCTCCACAAACTGGCCTAAATAATTCTAGAAGGACATCCTGTTTCATCAAACCCATTCAAGAGAAAGAATATATATTAAGAGGTAATGTTTGATTGCAGTCTCCTTTTTTTTTCTTTCTTTCTTTTTTAGCAATAATTAAATTAATTAAATGACTTACTGTATTGACAGTTCAAAGCAAACCAGCCCAACTGACAAGGGATTCCGTCAAAACAGTTGCCGTTTGAATCACATATATTATTTTCGCAATGACATCTCACATACGTCATCGCTATTGAAAAAAAATAATGTTTCAATTTATCTCCATAACATAGTTTCTGGGGTCTGTTGGAAAAATGTTTAAATATTTAGTTAACTATATATATATATATATATATAAATAAATAAATAAATTAAGATATTACGCAAAGGCTGCATATAATAATAATAAGAAGAAGAAGAAGAAGAAGAAGTCTTAAATAGCGCGGTACCCCAGCCTAGGGCTGGGCTCACCGCGCTGTACATAAACATTTTATCAAAAGAGACATAATCATGACATTTTTGAAATAAACAATAGCAATGTATATTCACCCGCCCAACCACATAACTTTTTACAAGGCAACTCATGGACGGAAGCCAGCAAGAACGTTCATCGTGTTATGTTTATAAATTTTAATCACATGTAACCGCAAAATAATGATATAAATATATATATAAAATCACAGTCACATATAACGTAATAATCACATTTAACATCAAATTCACAAATAACATCATCATCACATATAACATCATCATCACATATAACATCATCATCACATATAACATCATCATCACATATAACATCATCATCACATATAACATCATCATCACATATAACATCATCATCACATACAACATCATCATCACATACAACATCATCATCACAAATAACATCATCATCACAAATAACATCATCATCACAAATAACATCATCATCACATATAACGTCATCATCACATATAACATCATCATCACATATAACGTCATCATCACATATAACATCATCATCACATACAACATCATCATCACATATAACATCATCATCACATACAACATCATCATCACACATAGCATCATCATCACACATAGCATCATCATCACACATAACATCATCATCACATGTAACATCATCATCACATATAACATCATCATCACATATAACGTCATCATCACATATAACGTCATCATCACATATAACGTCATCATCACATATAACGTCATCATCACATATAACGTCATCATCACATAGAACGTCATCATCACATATAACGTCCTCATCACATATAACGTCATCATCACATATAACGTCATCATCACATATAACGTCATCATCACATAGAACGTCATCATCACATATAACGTCATCATCACATAGAACGTCATCATCAAATATAACGTCATCATCACATATAACATCATCATCACATATAACGTCATCATCACATATAACGTCATCATCACATATAACGTCATCATCACATATAAAGTCATCATCACATATAACGTCATCATCACATATAACGTCATCATCACATATAACGTCATCATCACATATAACGTCATCATCACATATAACGTCTTCATCACATATAGCATCATAATCACATATAACATCATAGCCACATGTAACACAATAATCACACGTATCCTCAGAAAAACATTTAAAACAAAAATCAAAAGTAACATCATAAAGACATATAGTATTATGATCACATAGAACGCATCACTGCTCACCCTCAGAGCATTTAGGGTCATCTTCGTATCCATCGCAGCCCAGATCACACATCCCGGTGTGCATGTTGCAAGAATTCTGGACACAGTCGGGACTTTTACATTTCTTCTTACAGTTCAAACCCCATGTCCCTGGAGAACAGACTTTCGAGGGAAAAATGCAACTCATAAGTTACTGTCTTCGATATAACAAAGACTAGAGACAAACAAGTAAATGCGAAAAAAAGTCTTTATATAACTTGATATATATATATATATATATATATATATATATATATATATATATATATATATATATATATATATATATATATATAATTAACGGACATAATAGTTTGTAGTTGAACGAAAGAGTAAACGCTCTATAAAAGGACGGAATTATCGACTTTAAAAAATGTTGAAATTAAAACACTCACCAACGGAACAATTTGGAAAATCTGAGTATCCATAACATCCATGGTCACAAAGGCCCTTGAATTTGTTGCAGGTGTTGTTGATGCAGTTGGGGCTCTTACACGTCTCTTGGCAGTTAAGGCCCCAGGTCCCTGGCGAACATGCTGTGGAGCGAAAAGTTAAGGGCTTAACAGATTCAAAAAACCACTCATGTACGATGCTGGATCAAGCGAGTTTGGTGTCTGTACCATCATGACACTATTTTGAATCTGTTTTGGCCGGGGGCCCTAAATTATTGTTTGTTTTGTTTTAGGAGCTATATAAAAGTAATTTCTAACAGAGCGATTGATTGGGTGGATGGAAATGTAATAAAATACAAATATTGACATTTCACTTTGAGTTTGACATAATTAGTAGATTTCTGAAATAATACAACCATTTTACAATATTGTGTTTTGGGCCAGGGCACTAACTTTTTTTGTTGTATAATTATATGAGCTATATAAATCTAATTTTAAACAGAGCTATTGCATGTGTGGATCGATCGCTAAAAGTGTGTGGACTTAATTTTAAAACATGCTTCTCACATGGACATCTGTATGTGGCTTGCTCACGCATTAAAACCCTGCTTACTTCTTCGTGTACACACGGGATGGACAATTGACATATATTAAATATAAAAACACGTGATCACGTCACTGCACTACTCCATTCCCTTCATTGGCTACCTTTACGGGCACGCATCGAATACACGTTGTCTGTTCTCTGTCACAACGTTTTCTTGAATTCCTGCCCGTCCTATCTTACCGAACTTCTTTCTGTCTATGCACCCCTTCAACAGCTTCGCTCCTCTGCAGACACGCGTATTATGTCCGTTCCCAAGACACACACTAAAACATATGGTGAACAATCTTTCTCTTTCTGCGCCCCCAAACAATGGAATTCTTTGACACTAAACATACGCAATATACCAACCACCCAGGCCTTCAAAACTGCACTAAAATTATATATTTTTAAATTATACTACCCTGACTGATTCCCCTCCTCTGACCGATAAATGCACGTCCTATCTGAAAGAGCTGCTGACGCCTTATGTACCTACTAGACAACTCCGTTCATCCGACAGTGGCAAACTCTCTACACCACGTGTTCGCCCTGAGACTTGCGGAAAGCGCACTTTCGCATTTGCTGGTCCAACAATTTGGAACGCCCTTCCTGTCGATCTCAGAAACAATCAGACACTGGAGTCCTTTAAAACCGATTTAAAGACACATTTATTTCGCAAACACCTTCTGTGATGATTGTCTACTATATTTTCCATTTAATGCATATTAGCTGTGTTGCTGAGGGTTGAAATGGGTTGAAAGACTTTGACATTGTATGCTTGTAATTACTTTTTGTAGTGTTGCGTTTGTTTTAAATGTGGTAAATTATAGATTTTTTACTCTTGTACCGCGCTTCGAGCCTTTGGGGATGAAGCGTGTTTTTGAAATACACTTTATTTTTTTTTTAATATTATTATTATTATTTCATAAATGTATTTTATTTTAATGTCATGATTATGTCTCTTTTGATAAAATTTGTATGTACAGCGCGGTGAGCCCAGCCCTAGGCTGGGGTAACGCGCTATATAAGACGTCTTATTATTACTATTATTATTATATATATATATAGATATATAAACTTATGTATATGTATAAATGAAGCTTATTTGAAAATCAAGCTTCATCCCCAAAGGCTCAAAGCGCGTTACAAGTCATCCATAGTTGTAAAAAAATCGAAATAAAACTATATTTGATCCCATTGAAATACATAACGCAACATTAGAACAACTACATAAGAAGATACCCATTCTGAGTCTTTCATCCCTTTCAAACATAAACAACACAGGCCTCTATACATATAGGAGACAACAGCTAGCTGGAAACGATGGTAGACAGCATCACCCCAACAGGTTTTTGCGAAATATATATGTTTCAAATCCTTTTTGAAAGACTCCATTGCCTGGCTGTTTCTGACAGTGACAAGAAGTGTGTTCCAAATTGTTTGGCCAGCAAATACGAACGTGCACCTTCCGCACGTCTCAAGGCGAACACGTGGTATTGAGAGTTTGTCACTATCCGATGATCGGAGTTGCCTAGTGGGTACATACGGCTTTTTGAGTGCTTTGAGATGGGACGGCGCCAGGTCATGCAAGCAGCAGTAGCACATAGTTGCAACTGTGTACTCTTTGCAACCGGCAGGCAGTGCAACTCTCTCAAAGGTGTCTTAACATGTTCAGATTTCCGTTTGCGAAAAACAATGCGAGCCGCATTATTCTGTTCTTTTTTAATTTTATCAAGGATCGTAGCTGGAAGAGCCACCATGAGAGCATTGCAATAGTCCATGCGTGATGGCACGAATGCAGACATCAGTCACTTTGTTGCACCAAACGTTAAGAAAGGTCTGATGTGACTAATTCTGCGCAGCTCTAGAAAAATAGCCTTGCAAAGCATGTTAATGAGATTTTCCATAATTGGCGTTCTGTTTATGTAGACACCCATGTTTAGCACTGTTTGAGTAATTTCATACTGTATACCTGAGAGGTAAAGGGATAGTGTATTATTTACAGATTTTAGCTTTTAAGCGGTAGCCGTGGGAATCAGCTCATTCTTTTCGTCGTTAAATTTTAGCTTGTTTATGTTCATTTAGTGCTTAACTGACTCCACTGTCTTCTGTGTCATACTAAGAAGATGAGGGAACTGAGAGGGGGTCAAGGATTTCTGAAGTTGGGTATCATCCGCGAACATATGATATAAAATACCAAACTGCTTGATCACTGCACCCAAGGGCTGAACATACATAGTGAAAAGCACAGGACCTAGCACCAAGCCCAGGTGTACTCCGAATTCGATAATAGATTGCTTTGAGGTCAAACCCTTTGCGATAACAGATTGGATCCGATTGGTCAGATACGAACGGAACCATCTCAGAACGGTGTCGGTGAAACCAAACGTTTTTTGCCGACGTGGGAGAAGCATGCGTAGTCAAGCGTATCAAGTGCTGCCGACAGAAAAAATAATGACAAAGGGATTCCCTGCCCTCACCACAAGATGACAGAAGGTCATTTACGAGGCGCAACCAGCCTGTCTCAGTAGACTGATGGGACCTGTCTGCTGACTGGAAAGGCTTAAACAAGTGGCACTGAATAAAGTGGTTCAGGGGCAGGGGGTGAACGACTTTCTCTAAAATGTTGAAAAAAAAAGGTATATTGCCATATCCGTCATTGTGAAACCTCGTCCACTTTCAAAATGTCCCTTAAAACCCAACTGTTTAGGTCCGCCTATGACCTGTGATGCACCCTCCTTGTCCTGCCTCATTTTCTGTCTCGGGTTGATCCTGTAGTATAGGCCAAAACGTGCCAAAATTTCCTCGTTTTATAGCTATTTTTATTGTTTCTATAGTATAGTAGTTACTATCCTAGTGTCTAATTTTTATTTTACTTAGTTTACATGTTTTTAATAATTGTAAAGCGCTTAGAGCTTTAAGGTAAGCGCTATATAAAAATGCCTAAATAAATAAAATATTTGAGATTGGGCGTTCATTTCCAACACATTTCGGTCCAGATTTGATTTCTTTTGCAGTGGAGTTACAACCACCTCTTTAAAAAAAAGTATTGAACAAATTATAGTTTTTAAAGACTGATTTACGATACTAGTTATGATAGAGACTATTTCATCCTAAACATTTGTACAACAGCCTTGCCGGAAGAGGGTCGAGCAAACATGACACACACTTTATTATGTATATAGTGTTGTGTATTAATTCAAGATGCTTGCGATTATCATCCATTTCTTCTTAGTATAATACATACGGAATGTCAACTAGACCACAATCGTGCTAGATATGGACTGCTCTTTCCTATTCTAAGTTTCCCTGTTTTATTTTTAAAATGTATAACTGTATCCAACAACTTTCTGTGCGTTCAATAACTCAATGTGCGTGCAATAACTTACTGTGAATTCAATAATTCACTGTGCGTTCAATAACTTACTGTCCGTTCAAAGTTTAATTGTGCGTTCAATAACTTACTGTGCGTTCACAGACAGAGGGACTAGGATCTTAGAGTTGTTGTGTGAGACAGAGTGACCTAGGATCTCAAAGTTATTGGGTGAGACAGAGTCCTAGTGCTGAGACATGTTTTGCTGAAGAGAAATTTGTCCTACACATGATGGATGCATGATGCAACTGTAATATGAACCTGATTTGATGTGCTAATATTGTAATAAATAAATGGCTGATGTACCAAAAGCTTCTTGTCGATGGATTAAACTGGTCCTTTGTTGAGAATCATCTAAACCCCCAGACAAGCCAGAATCTTCACTACCCAGAATATTCAACACCCAGAATCTTCAACACCCAGAATATTTGACAACTCTGTATTCAATAACTTTCTGGATTTTCAATCACTAACTTTGCGTTAAATCACTAACTTTGCGTTAAATAACTAAGTTTGCGTTAAATAACTAACTATGCGTTAAATAACTAACTATGCGTTAAATAACTAACTATGCGTTAAATAACTAACTATGCGTTAAATCACTAACTATGCGTTAAATAACTAACTTTGCGTTAAATCACTAACTTTGCGTTAAATCACACACTTTGCGTTAAATAACTAACTTTGAGTTAAATCACTAACTTTGCGTTAAATAACTAACTATGCGTTAAATAACTAACTTTGCGTTAAATCACTAACTTTGCGTTAAATAACTAACTTTGCGTTAAATCACTAACTATGCGTTAAATCACTAACTATGCGTTAAATCACTAACTATGCGATAAATAACTAACTTTGCTTTAAATCACTAACTATGCGTTAAATAACTAACTATGCATTAAATAACTAACTATGCGTTAAATAACTAACTATGCGTTAAATAACTAACATTGCGTTAAATCACTAACTATGCGTTAAATTACTAACTATGCGTTAAATAACTAACTATGCGTTAAATAACTAACTATGCGTTAAATAACTAACTATGCGTTAAATAACTAACTATTCTTTAAATAACTAACTATGCGTTAAATAACTAACTATGTGTTAAATAACTAACTATGCGTTAAATCACTAACTATGCGTTAAATCACTAACTATGCGTTAAATCACTAACTGTGCGTTAAATCGATAACTATGCGTTAAATAACTAACTATGCGTTAAATCGATAACTATGCGTTTAATCACTAACTATGCGTTAAATAACTAACTATGCGTTAAATAACTAACTATGCGTTAAATCACTAACTATGCGTTGAATAACTAACTATGCGTTAAATCACTAACTATGTGTTAAATCACTAACTATGTGTTAAATAACTAACTATGCGTTAAATAACTAACTATGCGTTAAATAACTAACTATGCGTTGAATAACTAACTATGCGTTTAATCACTAACTATGCGTTAAATCACCAAATATGCGTTAAATAACTAACTATGCGTTAAATAACTAACTTTGCATTGAAGAAATTACAATTATTTCAATAACTTAAAGTGAATTCAATTAAATTTTTTTCAGAAAGTTGCTTACTGAATTCAATTTTGATAGCGTCCTACTTAATTTGTCTAAGAAATTGTTGGTCTATTATCAATTTTCACTTTTTTCATATATTTAAAATGACAATAATTTCAATAGTTATGAAATGAAAATAATGTCCCATGTCTTACAGCAACAGAACTTTTCAATGCCCCCACAGTGCACACAACTGAACATGCGCTCTATGCAACACACAAACTTCCATCCTAATTGACATGGACCTGTTGGAGAATCAAGTTAAAAGGACGTACCTTCTGTACAGTTGGGGAAATCCTCATAGCCAGCACACGCGACGTCACAGAGTCCCGTTTCACTGTTGCAGGAGTGTCTGTGACACTTGGTGGTCGGACACTTCTTACTGCAGTTGACGCCCCAAGTGTCAGCAGAGCAGGCTGTGGACACAATCACAGTGGGATACTGGCGTTGAGAAGCCGGCTGGGGTAAGTAGGGCGCTAAGAAGATGTAAGCATTGAGACAGAAATCCACGCGAAAAACAAACTATTATTATAATATATTGACATGAAAAATGGACTGAAAGACATACTGTCAGGCAGCGGCATGGATAGGTGGAGTGCCGCCCGGGACCAAGGACAAAAACTGCCGTTAGCCGAAAACGCCGCCCCTGTACATGACAGGAAAAGTTTCACGGGGAAAAGGGGGGGGGTGCACGCCGAGCACTACTGTCTACTTCGCTGCTGTCGGCTCATCAAAGATGAAGTGATTAGCAATGGGACTGACGACAAATAGCTTACGAGCAATGCACTCTGGGGGCTGTCTGTATCCGGCACAACCTGTATCGCACACTCCTGTATACTTGTGACAAGACTGGTTGTAGCAGTGAGGAGAACAGGGAAGGCAATCTAGGCCCCACGTGTTCGGGCGACATTCTTATGGAATGGAGAGAAATTGGACATTGTTGTATATAACTGTGGGTAAGTTCTAAAGCATTGCTCTCAACCTTCCTACTGTCGTGACCCCTTAATACAGTTTGTCCTGCTTTGGAGGACACCCAAACATACAGTTATTTTCCACGTTAATTTATTAATGTTTTTTTTCCGACAGTCTTTAGGCGACACCTGTGTAAGGGTCTTTGGATCCTAAAAGTGGTCGCAACCCGCAGGTTGAGATCCGCTGTTATAAAGAAAGCTAAATATAATATATGTATATATTTATTAATATGTACAAAAAAAAAAAAAAAAGTCTTCTAGATTCATAATTTAATCTGATTAATAAATTTAAATGTATTTAGTTTTAAATTGTTGCGAGTACATCATTATCTTATTTTTTACGACATGCAAGCAATAATCTGTAGTAGTCAGGGCAAAGAATTTGATTATGATCAATGTAAAGAACGTATTAATTGATATAAACGCAATGATTTTTTACTAGTATAACATACAAATAATCTGTAAAATATATATGCATTTTTATAATTTTTTTAAAAATGTATTGCCTGTATTTCATTTAAAGATGCACTTTGTCTTAATAATTAAAAAAAAAAAAAGATGTTCCTTTTAATAAGGTCGATTTTCTTTATTGGTCATGATATATTCTGAAAATGTAATTCGTAAAATATGTTTATTATTAACAATAATTATAACAATGGAGATGTTTTATTTTTTTTTTAAAGTGTTTAACTTTATTTTAAGTCTTATTTTTTCGTACGATTGAGTTTCCTAACTTTCAAAATCCCGTTCATACTTCGTAATCACATTGAAACTGTACACACGTTCCTTTTCAAAAAAAAAAAACCTAAACGTTAATGCAAGCCTCTGTATATCTGAAATGCAATATTCAAAGATATTAAGTAGTTGGACCGGAAAACTTCCCATTGACAGCTCAGACATCAACTTGAGACCTTCCAATTCTCAAGCACAAAACAGAATCTGGCAAAACTACGACTTAGAGCTCAGACAGAAATTGCAACGTTCCCAATTATTGTTCACAGCAACTATCAACTTCTCCACTCACAGCTCAGACAGCAACTGCCAAAGCTTTCCACTCACAGCTAAGAAGGCACCTAGCAAGTTTTCCACACACACGTCTAACGTCAATTGGCAACCTTTATCTTTCAGCTCAGACAATTAATTTGCACACTTCAAAATCACAGCTTAATCAACTGGTAGATTTCACATTTACAGTTCAGACATCAGCTGGCAATCCTTGACACTCACAGCAAAGAAAACAACTGGCAATCCTAATTACTCACAGCAAAGACATAAACAGACAATCCTTGACACTCACAGCTCAGACACCAACTGGCAATTCTTGATAATCACAACCATGAAAAAAACTGGCCATCTTCCCACTCACAGATCAGACAACAATTGGCCATCTTCCCACTCATAGCTCAGACAATAACTGGCCATCTTCCCACTCACAGCTTAGACAACAACTGGTCATCTTCCCACTCCCAGCTCAGACAACAACTGGCCATCTTCCCACTCATAGCTCAGACAACAACTGGCCATCTTCCCACTCCAAGCTCAGACAACAACTGGCCATCTTCCCACTAAAAGCTCAGGCAACAACTGGCCATCTTCCCACTCACAGCTCAGACAACAACTGGCCATCTTCCCACTCATAGCTCAGACACAATTGTCCATCTTCCCACTCATAGCTCAGACAACAACTGGCCATCTTCCCAATCACAGCCCAGACAACACCTCACATCTTCCCACTCATAACTCAGACAAAAACTGGCCATCTTCCCACTCATAGTTCAAATATCTATTGGCAAAACGGTACACTCTAGGCATTCATTAGTGTATCCATCAAGACATCCATTAATGTATCCATCCAGACAGACATCGAAACATCAGTCAAGACATACTTTCGCTAACCTCCAAAAGTTTCCACCTTGCACAAAGTAAGATTGAACCTATCCCTGTCCTGCAGTCGTTTCGTCAGTGATATCGATATCATTGTTACCGGATCTTTCCACCACGCTGAATTAGAGATATTATATACCAGCGATTTATTGGGTGCGGTTTCGGTGTGATCGAAGACAATCTCATTTCTCTCATTGTAACATTGAATTCGAAAACCAATTAGTCTGTCCGCTGGAGGAAAAAAAAATGTAGTAAACTGTTAAGTGCAAATTAAGCGAGGAAAAAAAATTATGGTAAACTGTTAATTGCAAAGTAAACGAGGAAATAAACAAAGAAATATGTGTTAACAGTTACAACTTCTTTTGGAAAATAAATGACATTACACACAATCAATAGAAACTCATCCTAAGTATGATATTTTTAAAGTTGTGTTAAGGCTATTGTTGTAAACATTCCATTGCCATTAAAAAAAAAATTGACTAGAGATGATCGGTTGCATGCACTTAGCGTCATTTTGTCAACATTACATATGACACATAGTTACATAAGCGTACACGTGTGTTAGGTCAACATTACATATGACACATAGTTACATAAGCGTACACGTGTGTTAGGTCAACATTACATATGACACATAGTTACATAAGCGTACACGTGTGTTAGGTCAACATTACATATGACACATAGTTACATAAGCGTACACGTGTGTTAGGTCAACATTACATATGACACATAGTTACATAAGCGTACACGTGTGTTGGTCAACAATATGGATGACATAGTGTAGCATGAGGTAACCCTGGGGGAAAGTAAGACTCCACGTGGGAGCCTTCATCTTGCGTGTTGTGTGTCGACAGAAAATGTGGTTAGATTCGTTTTCGTTGTAACCGTCCACCGGTAAATCTGAGGGTAAATACAAACTATACCTCGTCGGGTCACTTGAAGGAAACGCCTTTTGCTTTATAGCGAAGTTTCTGCCTTTGGACAATAAATAGCACGTTAATAGAGGCTCAAGAGATAGTCGGATGATGCGTGGACTGGGGGAATACAGGATTGAGTGAATCATCGAGTGGTTGAATAATGGCTTTGTTCAATCATGGATTGGGCGAGTCATTTTTGGGTCAATCATGGATTAGGTGAATGATGGATTAGGTGTAACATGGATTAGGTGAATGATGGATTGGCTCAATCATGGATTATGTGAATTATGGATTGGGTCAATCACGGATTAGGTGAATGATGGATTAGTTGAATCAAGGATTAGGTGAATAATGGATTTGGTGAATGATGGATTGGGTAATCATGGATTAGGTGAATGATGGATTAGGTGAATGATGGATTTGGTGAATCTCGGTGTGGGGTAATCATGGCTTTGTTGTTAAACTAATGTAATTTAAATACAAGCTAACGACAAGTTCGTCGTCTCTCTGTCATCTGCCTATCTACCTATCTACATGGCCCAAAGGTTGCTTGTCTGTCTTTCTGTTAATCCATCTCTCGTTTTCTAAATGCTCATTCAGATAGTATTCTTTGTATGTCTTTAGTAGTATGAAAATTATGTCAATTTTCATTTCACATGATTTATAAAGTGTTGAATAATTTCAAACAACAGTATGAGTAGTATAGTAAGGTAAGAACGAGTCGCATTTCAAGAGCTCCTCCGGAGGGCTAAATAAGCTGCCTTACATCATCATTTACGATATTTAATCGTTTTCGTTGACAGATCAATTTAAAAAGGGGCAATAGCTATGTAATTTACTTTTTTTTTTTTTTCAGTATTCTCTTCTTGTCGTTAGTCTTGTTGTAATTAATTGTCAGTTTTAAGTTAATTACTTTGAATTTTTAAATGAGTTGTCTTTTAACGAGTGGCTCTCATTATGTCCCCTTTTGCTTGTATTTAAAATGTATTCTGCTTTTGATGTTTTTGTAATTTTCTAAATTTCGAACATATTTTTTTTTGTTTTGTATTTTTTCAGCGCGTTTATGTTTTTAAAAGCTGTAAACGAAGTATATATTTCTTTAAAGGAGTTTACACGGCGTTTAGATTTTTAAAACTATTTTAAAATAGTGTGCAACTTTAAGACAACATAGATATGTACACAACAAACATAGATCTACAACAAAGAGATGACGGGTAAGATTATATATTTGCTTTTTATTTACGTTGAAATGTCGTCATCCCTAGAAGAAATGAAGACATCATAATAGTGCCTTTTCTCTAGAGTTGTCAAAATGACATCGTCCGGGTAATCGGTAGCCCCCTAGGCTGTGGAGTTAGGGGTAGCGATAGCTCTTAAAGGAATCGTGGGTTTTTAACAGTGGCCTAGAGAATGATTTTAATCGACCCACTTTTACTTGAGGCTATGAATCAAAAATCCTATATTCTCGTCTTTCAACGAACAACAGCTCAATCTCAAAACATCTTGTAGAAGCGGATCAAGCCACTAGTTTCTACTCTAATCACATACAAGACAACCCAATCAGCTGTTGCCTTCCAGACATCCCACTACACATTACAAACAATCGAGCCATTAACATTTCACACCAAGCCTCGAACTCAAAACCGTAAACGGACAACCTTTGCTTTTAAGATTTTTCGCTGTCGCCAGAGGGGTCAAAATTAAAGGAAAACAACTCTTGAATCAGTGGCAAGTGCTGGGATTGCCAGCCCCGGAGTCATTCCCAGAGGTAAGTTTAACTGCGATTCCAGCCTTTGAGCATTGTTTTTGTAAAAAAATATATATTTTTTTTTACTTTAATAGTGAACAGGTCCTTACGCCAAAACTTTGTTGTGGGAATAGTTTTAGGGAAACTTGTGTTTTTAAAAAAAAAACATTTTATGTTTATAAATGATATAGATGTGGTATCTCACTCTTTTTCATGTCCCAAATGTGGTAAAGTGTTGTCACATTAATTTTTCCCAACATATATGATAAAACGTGTAATGGAGGTAAACCGATAGATCGAAATAAGGGAGGTGCGTATCACACCCCTGAGACTATTTGGGATTCCATCACAGCCCAAGGCATACAAGTAAACATACTTTTTTGTTCCCCTACCGTGCGACATTCGATTTCGAATTTTTTTTCGACAGCTCCGACCTGCCCACGGCACATAGCGTAACCAAAGTTTTAGCAAAACATGTGCCCTTGTCTTGTTCAATAGCCTCAATTGTTCTCGGACACGAAGGTCCCTACTGTGTTATTTCAAATGGTGACCCTCAAGAGCTAATAAATAGGGTAATTGATAGACTTCTTAGGACGTCTCTGGGAAGTTTAAACCTCTTGAAAAGGCAGTTTGCAGCTGTTTATAGACAGATAAGTGAGTTAGCTAATGGTGAAGCCGATTTTGCACTCGACTGTAGGTAAGATAGTTATTTAAAACAACTTGTATGTTTCAATTCGGGGAAGCATGACATAAATTTTATTCAACCTTAATTTATTAAGTATTTTTTAGTCTTACAACGGGTGATAAGGGGAATAACTTTGAAGGAGTAATGCGGAATTCCCTTAGTGACAACGAAGGTGACGACCATGACGATCATCCATCCACACAACAACAACAACAACAAACAACTTTTTGAATTTCTAGTTAAAAGAAATAACAATTTTATATGCATTTCGAAAGAGAGTTTAAATTTTTTAGCTATCATGAATTATCTAGCATCTGGTTTTAGTTAAAGCAGGTCCCTCACGCCGTTTAACGTTGAAGAAGCAACGAGTTTTTTAGTTTGTTACGAGTGTGTTAAAAAGATAAGCACCCTGGAAGAAATTAGATTACCATCCCATTGGATTTTTTTTTCCTCTATTAAAAAGTATATTACCTCTGTAGAAAAGCGCGCGTTATTTGAAATGGTATGGGTAGAGAAACGTATATTACCTCTGTAGAAAAGCGCGCGTTATGTGAAATGGTATGGGTAGAGAAACGTATACTACCTCTGTAGAAAAGCGCGCGTTATGTGAAATGGTATGGGTAGAGAAACGTATATTACCTCTGTAGAAAAGCGCGCGTTATGTGAAATGGTATGGGTAGAGAAACGTATATTACCTCTGTAGAAAAGCGCGCGTTATGTGAAATGGTATGGGTAGAGAAACGTATGAAAACTCTAAAAGATTTTCTAATGTCGTTTAATAATAAGGATGTAGTTCCATTTTTACAGGCGCTAATGAGACAGGTTAGTTTTTACAAAGATCGAGGTGTAGACATGTTTCAAGATGCCTTTTCTGTCCCCGGTGTCATTTTCAAGCATCTGTTTAGCACATTCCCTAAAAAAAGTTTCTTTTTCTTTGTTAACAAATAGGGAGGCTGCGTTACATAAAACAATTAGAAATAACATTGTGTCTGGACCGTCTATAATCTTTCAACGGTACCACGAAAAGGAAAAAAACGTTCAAATGGGGGAATAGGGATAAGCTGGTACAGGGGATTAAAGGCTACTATGTTAAGGCGTCGTATTAATGATCCTTGATGCAGGAAGTGCCCATCGGGTTTATCGTTATCAGAACTAGGGATGATGGGTGCATAACTTGAAAAAAATATGTATTTTGTGGATTAGAGTAGGGAAGTATTAGAGTGGGTTTCACATTCAACCGGCAACTCGTGAAAGACCGCAAACAATGGAGGTGAGATTACTTTGGGGCGTAGGCGTCTTAGAGTAGATGGTTGGGATGCGAGCTCGCGAACTGTCTACTAATTTCACGGGTGGTTGTTTCACGGTCATCCAAACTGCCCAATGACCAAAGGTAGATTCATTAATCCTGTTAGTAGGAAAGAATTCACAGAGTTGTTTAAACACACCGTTGACATTACGACACACCTGTGCGAGACCGTTAAAGATAAAGTCGTGGAAATTTGGGAGTGTGATTGGCTAAATTTTAAAAATGAACATTTCCGAAAATTAAAATATTTGTAGGACAAAATGACATTTCTTCGACACGTCGAAGATCCACTTTCCTAGAGTTAAAAAACGGTGGCCCCTGACAGAACAACACATTTGTGATTCTGCGTTTGCCGAGAATGTTTCGGTTTGTAGAAATCGATTTTACAGTAACAGATTCGTTAAAAGGCCAATTTATCCAATTCAATCCCATTTTTAAATATCATTGACTTTGGCGAGACGATATCGGTCCTTTTAGGAGAAGTTTTGGGTTACCGGAAATTTGATCGAAAGAAATTTCGTCGACGTTAAATTGATCGACGATAATTTGATCGAACGGAAATTTGGTCCAATCTTTTTTTTCCGTTCGCACATTAAAATGTTCGTCAAATTTCTTTTTGAACGCACTATGCTATTTAGTAAAACAAAATAATACGTCCATAACGAAATTAGATGCAAAATTGTTGCGTAAAAATAGAACATAAGATTCGACCAAATTTACGTTCGATCATATTACCGTCGACCAATTTACCGTCGACGAAATTTCTTTCGATGCAATTTCCGGATACGAAAATTTTGCTAATAAAAACAAGCTTTGGACATGTGGCCGGCGCATGTTGATAGATAGTTATAGGGGGGGGGGGGGGAAGTTATGTCGGCGACCATTTATTAAAATGATACTGTCCCATGTGTTGGAGGTTACAAAAATCTAGTAGGTCATAGAATATTAACCGGTGACATGTTTTAAAGGCTTTGGTGCGGTCGTACCACAAGCGAGACGCAATGGGACGTTGATCATGTTTTCGTGATAACCAGTGAGACAATGACATTTTTAGGAATACCGCGTATTGCAATACATTGACCCAAAAAAATGGCGAAACACACGGGCATATCCATACTGCAGTGGCAGCGAGACTGGAACTTTTTTTAAATAACCCATATTTAAAAGAATGACACAACCATGGGAAGGCATTTTTGAGCAGAAATCCTGAACAAGAAAATAGATTGTTATCTCCGCATTCAGATAGGGTTTTTCGATCAGTTCGCAGAGCATAGGATGTTAAAGTTTTATTTTGATTTTATAGATAATTACATAGATAGGAGCGATTTTCAACTATGTGAAATGGATACAGACGGTTTATATTTAGCCCTAAGAACGACTGACTTAAACGACGTTGTTGGACCCCACCTCCGACAAGACTCTTACGTCTACGACACATTTTTTTCCTCTGAAGTTTGCGAGTCCCATAGAGTAAAATTCATTATGGAACTGTCAGGCAAGTAGGAATAGTAAACTTTATGAAAAGTGAACTTTGGGTATTTTTAAATAAGAATACAAGAGGTTGGGTATATTTCACTTAACTAAACCGGCACAAAACAGGACACTCTAGACAAGACACAGTTTATGATTGTCCTAACAACACAACAAGCTGGGGGTTGGAAATGCATATTTTTAAAACACAGCGATCAGCAATATACACCTACACACAACATTAGAAACTCAATTTCTTAGGTTTACATACAACGTAAGGTACGTGCAAAAAATGTTACCACTGTGTGTGTGTCTGGGGTAATAAGGGGAGAGACTGCAATCAGGTTAGTACAAAATAAAATGAGTAAAACAGAGTATGGTTAAACCTGAAAAATTAAACGTAACAAAACAGCGAACGTGTCGGCAGAAAGCCTTCGTCAGCGAACAAAACAACAGAAAAAACGTTATAAAAATAAGAAATAGCACTTAGCTGGTAAGTAGTATCTGTGGGCAGCAATAGAAGTGTCACTAGAAGTGTCACACTTCTATTGCTGCCCACAGATACTACTTACCAGCTAAGTGCTATTTCTTATTTTTATAACGTTTTTTCTGTTGTTTTGTTCGCTGACGAAGGCTTTCTGCCGACACGTTCGCTGTTTTGTTACGTTTAATTTTTCAGGTTTAACCATACTCTGTTTTACTCATTTTATTTTGTGTGTGTCTGCGTGTGTGTGTATGTGTTTGTTTGGTGTTGCACATGTCCTAGAGGTTCCAAAAATACCTATGTAACAAAAATTATTTAGCCAGAGGGTCTGACATCAGTGGGTGATTGACTTTGGCTCGACGACGTTGACTTGACTACTTAGACTTAGACACAAGGTCTACATTTGAAATGCAACCGTCTTATTTATATTCTAAATAATAATTCAAATAATTTTGTGATTCTTTTGACTCTGTAAATAATACCTTGATTCTTTGATGATAAATCAATACTTGAATATGCACATACAATTGCAAAAAAATTGTTTTTACGTTAAATTTATCGTGTGATCAATCAATACTTAGATATGTATATAACGTGTATTTAACATGCCTATTAACATGCTAACAAGCAAAAACACCACCAACACATCGGGTGGATAGGACTCGTTAACCTTGGATGGCAACTCATCTAAGAGAAGGAAACTCTGAAATCAAACCCGGAGCTGGAGTCCGGAAAGTCGGATAACATTGATACAATGAAACCTTCCAACAACTCCTGCGACGTCACTGCCACCCCTTCCTTAATTGATCTTTCAGCACAAACGATTACGTATCGTAATGGGGATGTAAGACAACCTAATTACCCCTGCGGAGTAGCTCCTAAAATGCGACTCGTTCTTATCTTACTATACTTCTAATATGGCTAAAAAAGACGTTTTTTTGTTTTTTTTTTAAATGTTATTTTAAATGAAATCTGAAAGTTGTGTGCTCGATTTCGTTTCATGAAATATTGAAACGCTTGATATATAAAACAAAAGTGATTTCCTTTAAATGTCTCAAAACGCCTTCACTTAAACTCCTTACCTCCACTCATAAACAACGAACAAAGGTCAGATAAATGGGCGCCCTCCATCACTTAAACTCCTTACCTCCACTCATAAACAACGAACAAAGGTCAGATAAATTGGCGCCCCACATCGTGAGTTGGACGATCTTCATTCGGACATCACACGAGATGTCATAAGTTTTTTCGTCCACTTTGATCACTCTCTTGTTATAGCAGGCGAGGGAATCTTTTTTGCTAGCCAGTTTAAATACGACTTTTATTGAACTCAGGTCAGCTGGGAACCAGAAAAAAGAAAAAAAATAAATTCCAATACGTTGATTAATATCTCAATTAAACCACTATTACATATTTTCAACATAAAATTCTTACATAATTACTCAACGAAATATTGTACCTACATAATTCTCACATAATTACCAAAGTACTAGCCCCAAATGTATCCTTACCGTGTATAGCCAGATGTAACCGTTAGACTACTTGTTAAACAGCATCCAGTTCCCCTTCCCAAAGACATTCCTCTCCTTCAGTGCGATGTTAAATCGCTAACTTTTAAAACTTTGTAAATTCACCTTGTTGTATGTGCTTACGATCTTATCTTGTTAATTAATCTCACCACAGATGTCTCCATTACCACCTGTCCCTCAATCTTATTAAGGTAACATCAATGTCTTTGCACCGCTGGCACCAAATTATACCGCTTGTCTACTCAAACCTACCAACTTGCACCGCTTGTCTACTCAAACCTACCAACTTGCACCGCTTGTCTACTCAAACCTACCAACTTGCACCACTTGTCTACTCAAACCTACCAACTTGCACCACTTGTCTACTCAAACCTACCAACTTGCACCACTTGTCTACTCAAACCTACCAACTTGCACCACTTGTCTCCTCAAAACATGTTCGCTGAAGCGGAGCGTCTCTGTGCAAACTTGGGGGCGACCACATGGGCTTTTACCTCTTCGTGGGGTGGCGTACTAGTAAGGTGGTTTCCTCCCAAAGCTAAGAAACTTCGACCACTACATGACTCCAAACGCAACGCGATTAACGCTATAACAGGAGAACTTGTTGCTGATAATAAAGATGAGGGCTGTGTGGCGGTTAAAACCTTTATTGGTGATTTTAGCTACGCGGCCCTGAGAAAGCCGTTCCTAGGCTAACGTTTTGTCCCCTGCGTACGTCCCGACCAGACAACTCCCTTGACGGTGGGGAGAGGTAACGCAGCACCTTTCCCCGGAAAGGAAGCCAAGCAGTTCAGGCCCAAGGAGAGTGAACCGCGAAAGATTTAAACGCAACGTTTTCAGTTACAAGGAAAGTCCATGAGTTACCAGTAAATGATATGAGTTACAAGCCAACACCATGAATTACATGACGATCTCATGTGTTACAAGCAAAGTCCATGAGTTACCAGTAAATGATATGAGTTACAAGCCAACACCATAAATTACATGGCGATTTCATGTGTTACAAGCAAAGTCCATGAGTTACCAGTAAATGATATGAGTTACAAGCCAACGCTATGAATTACATGGCAATCTCATGTGTTACAAGCAAAGTCCATGAGTTACCAGTAAATGATATGAAATACAAGCCAACACCATGAATTACATGGCGATCTCATGTGTTACAAGCAAAGTCCATGAGTTATCAGTCAATAATATGAGTTACAAGCCAACACCATGAATTACATGGCGATCTCATGTGTTACAAGCGAAGTCCATGAGTTATCAGTCAATGCAAAGTCCATGAGTTATCAGTCAATGATATGAGTTACAAGCCAACACCATGAATTACATGGCGATCTCATGTGTTACAAGCAAAGTCCATGAGTTACCAGTAAATGATATGAGTTACAAGCCAACACCATGAATTACAGGGCGATCTCATGTGTTACAAGCAAAGTCCATGAGTTACCAGTAAATCCCAAAAGTTACAAGTCGGTCAAATGAGTTGCAGGTTAAGCATACGTGTTAGAAGTCAATTACACGAGGTGCACGCAAATCCCATAGGTTACTAGTCATTTCAATGAGTTATAACCCAATACCATATGTTACAAGTCAGTCCCATCAGTTACATGTCTGCCCCATGACTTAAAAGTCAATCCGGTGAGATGACAGTTCATCCCGTGAGTGACAAGACACAAACATTATTTATGAAGCTCAAAAGATCAGGTGGGCTTAAAGATTTGTTGTAATTTCAGGAATACGATGAGAATGGAATGTAAAATAGTCGTTTGAAGCTTAGTAGCCGTTAAATCTTGACTTTCATGACCAGAAACAATGTAGGTTTTGATTGTAATTAAAGACGCAAACACAGATTTGAGTGTCTTGGTCAAAATAGCGGCACAGCACAATACACATCTATTTCTTCTTCTGATTTTTTTAACAGAAATTATTTCAAACAACGGGTTATATTGTATTCAATTCAATCTACGATACAGAAAATGTTCACATGTAATTATAACTTTTAATTCCTAAAGATATACTTATTTTACGATGCCTATAAACAAAACTATACTAGCCAAGTTGTTTACTAGAAAAAACAAACAATACAATGCAATTGTGATATTTAGTCTTGGGGTATGGGTTAAGAGGAAAATAAAATTGGAAGCTCGCGCCAACATTTCTCCCGCTCCATCTTGTTTCACGCACCAACCTTTATTTCGGAATCTCATCTGTAACCATGTAAATATTTTGTGATGATTCCATATCAGACTAATGTGATAAAGAAATGGTTCTCTGCTGCAAGTTTGGTCATCATAGTCTAGAAGCCACTTGGTCGACCTTTGGGTCGGAATGGTCGTGACGTTCACCAAGTGAACATTGGTCGTATCAACTTGGAAAAATTGAAGCAGAATTACATCATAAAACAGGAAATATAAAAGAAGGATTTTATTTTATGTACTACAACAATATGCAACAATATAATTTAAAGTTAGGAAAAACCTAAAATCACCATGTTCCTGAAAAATCCGTAAACGCATTTTTGTTTTGCTTTCGTAAAAATAATTTAATATAAAACACGCTTGACACCGTGTATTGAATACACTGACTATTTTAGAACAAAAAATATGCACCAAACGCACGTGCAATATATTTGTTGCTTCATGATTTTTTTATTAAAAAAATTAAGATTCTTACTTTGAGCAGTTATCGTAGAATTGTATTATGTGAACAAAGCTGAACTGATTTCAATCAACTTTCCCTCAACAAACAGGGGAAAAAAAATACTTCAAATGATTTGAATAATATGAAGTAATCAATTTGGCAGGACTTATTGTCGTCGGCATTACTTTTTTATGCCATGTTCCAGCTAATACTGTTGACGGGAAGTGTATCAATAAGTCGTCTGAAATGTTGAAGCTGGTACTGAAGCTGGTATCACTGCACTGCCGTCGCTAATGATGTTCTGTAGCCATTGCTATATACGGGTATCTCAAAATATCTAAAACAATCAAAAGATTTCAAGCTCCTACATCTTATATTTTTATTTAGAATAGTTGATTTAATAAGAAATATAAAGTATAAGATTGTGTCAAGTACTTACATCTTTTTTAAAATTTAGATTAACTGATATACATATATAAAGCTTAATATTGTGTTGATGTAAATAAATTATTTTCCATTCTTTGATCTATTGATTCGGTCTGTTAATTTGGTCTTTTGATTTAGTTTGTAGCTTTTGTATGTTAATTTTGTCTGTTGATTTGATCTGTTCATGTGGTCTATTGATTTGATCTGTTGATTGGCTCTGTTAATTTATTGTTTTAATGATGGTTTGTTGTTTTGGTATCTTGATTTTCTATGTTAATTTACTCTGTTGATTTAATCTGTTAATTTGGTCAGTTAATTTGATCTTGTAATTTGATTGGTTAATTTGGTCCGCTGATTTGTTCTGTTGATTAGGTATGTTTTTCTGGTCCGTTAATTTGGAATGTTGATTTGGTCAGGTGATTTGGTCTGTTAATTTTGTCTGTTAAATTGGTCTGTTGATTTGGTATGTTGATTTGGTCTTTTGTTTTATTGTTTATAATGTGGTATGTTGATTTGGTTTGTTAATTTTGTATGCTTATTTCGTATGTTAATTTGGTCAGTTATTTTTGTTTGTTAATTTTGTATGCTTATATCGTATGTTAATTTAGTATGTTATTTTTTTCTCTTGATTTGGCATGTTGATTTGGTCTGTTGGTTTGGTCTGTTGATTTCGTCTGTTGATTTGGTCTGATGATTTGGTCTGTGATTTGGTCTGTTCAATTAGTCTGTTGATTTGGCCTGTTGATTTGGCCTGTTGATTTGGTCTGTTGATTTGGGCTGTTGATTTGGTCTGTTGATTTAGTTTGTGTTGTTAAAACCCATGAACACCAATTGTGACGCATTCGTTATCAGCAAATGTTTGGACATGTTTGTTTCCATAGTATTTTACTTTGTCTGATCAATCTTACAATTTACCGCACATACAATTCATTGGCATCTTCACAAGTTTGAAGTCTGGAGTTAAATCGTCACCAACGAACAAGTCAAGCAAAAAAACAACAGAGGACGGGACCCGTAAATCGTGGAAGAAAATTCATCTAAGAGATGGAATCTCATTTTAGAGAAGAAAACTCATCTAAGAGAAGCAAACTAATCTAAGAGAGGGAAACTCATCTAAGAGAAGGATACTCATCTAAGAAACGGAAACTCATCTAACAGAGGGAAACTCATCTAAGAAAAGAAACTCATCTAAGAGAAGGAAATTTATCTAAGAGAGGGAATCTCATCTAAGAGAAGGAAACTCATCTAAGAGAGGGAAACTAATCTAAGAGAGGGAAACTCATGTAAGAGAAGGAAACCCATCTACGAGAGGGAAACTCATCTAAGAGAAAGAAATTCATCTAAGAGAAGGAAACTCATTTAAGAGAGGGAAAGTCATCTAAGAGAAGGAAATTCATCTAAGAGAAGGAAACTCATCTAAGAGAAGGAAATTCATCTTAAAAGAGGAAACCCATCCAAGAAAAGGAAGCTCTGAACAAAAATCTGTAGATAGAGTCCCGTTTGCGGATACACTTAACATTTGCGACAACCTGTATCATCTAGAATGGTGTTCAGTCAGGCCCTTAGAGTGCGTGGAGAAAGGAGACTTGCAGTCAAAGGAACCTGTTTGTAGTCCTAGAAGAACAAAATATCCAGGACTAAAGATTTTTCCTTCGAAATCACACCATCGTCACATTGGGGCAGAGCCAGTGGGCAATTTAAGCAAAATACTTATTTAAAGAAACCTTTCTTTTGAAAGCAGTCACCGATTCAAAACTTGATTCGCGTCGTGGGGTATAGAATACATAACTTGTAAATAAGGCTTCCTGTGATGGGGTACCACAATGGTGGCAGGTGGGGGGGGGGGGTTAAGGATGGGACGCTATCTACAAGGAATTTCAGTGAGCTCTTGTCTAAATTGACATTTTCAAGACAATAGAAAATACATTACCCGTACTCAGAATTTTAATAATCATGGAGATTAACTCGCTATATTGTTGATGCTTATTTGCATTCCATTCTACTACGTCTGCGCAAGTTACGTTAAAATTATTTTATTAAAATAGAATTTATTTATTTTTTGACGCGTGCCCTTTTCTGTTCTGTGTCTTTTTTATTCTGGTAATTTTTTTTTTACTCTTTTAATTGCTATATACCTTTGTTTATTATATGCATTTGTTTCCCTTTCAAACCTTAAAGAAGCGAGATAAGAACATAAAAATGAAAAGAATATAAAAGATAAAGTGAGTAAGAAATACAGGAAAGCTTCCTGTAATGTTGTTTAGTATGGAAGCTCAGTGACGACAGAAGTTATCGTGCAGAAGACCGCGTGGATTTTTTCTTCTTTACGTACTAAAACGCATTTGTTTAAAAAAAATGTATCTTCAGTGATTTTCTTTGAAACTCATTTGTTGTTGACTTTCTAAGTAATCAATGTTCCTTTTTAATTTTTCTTTTATTTTTTATTTTTATTTTTTATTTATTATATTATATTATAAATTATTTACATATTTTACTTCCTTTTTTTAGAGTTGTCATAACATTTTTTGGCAATGATTATTTTTAAAGCGTTATCTTAATTTTTAAGAATGTTTTACAAATAATCTTCCAAATGTGTACATTTTGCTAAATCCTTCCAATAATTCATCTCTTTGAAGGTCCACTAAATTCAACCAGAACATCCCAACACAGTACTTCTTACCTCAAAACTTCCCAACTCCAAACTTCCAAACACCTAAATTCCCACCTCCACACTTCCCAGTTTCAAGCTTTACACCTCCACATTTCCCATCTCCACACTTCCCAGTTTCAAGCGTTACACCTCCACATTTCCCACCTCCACACTTCCCAGTTTCAAGCTTTACACCTCCACATTTCCCACCTCCACACTTCCCAAATTTCAAACTTCACACCTCTACACTACCCACCTCCACACTACCCACCTCGACACTTCCCAATTTCAAACTTCACACCTCACACAAACCACCTCCACACTTCCAACTTACAATGTGACCACCAACAAACTTCCCAACTCCAAACATCTTACCTCTAAAATTCCCACGTCCTAACATATCCCGCATCCACAATTTACACCAAACTTCCGATCTCAAAACTTCCCCCCTTCTCAGTTCCCGACTCCAACCTACCCACCTCAAAACTCCTCACCTCTACACATCCCACCTTTAAACTTCTCATTTAAACTTCCCTCGTCCAGATTTCTCACCTCAAATCTCCTATTTCAAACTTCCCTCCTCCAGACTTCCCAACTCCAAACTTCCTACATCTAAACAGTCCATCTCAAAACATCCCATCTTAAAACGTCCAAACATTTCCCAGCTCCACACTTCTCACCTTTAAACTTAAAACCTTTAAACTTTCCACCTCCAAACTTCACATCTTCAAAGTTTCAACCTCTAAACTTCCCACCTCCACACTTCCAACTACCACACTTCTGACCTCCACACTTCCAACCTCCCTACGTCCATCATCCAAATTGCCCATCTCCACAGTTCTCACCTCCAACATTTACATCTCCAAAGTTTGCCACCTCCAAACTTCCCAACTTTAAAATTTCCATCTGCATACTTCCCACCCCAGTTCTTCCCACCACCAAACTTCCCATCTACACTTTTCACATTTAAAAACTTGCCACCTCAACACTTCCTATCTTGAAACTTAAAACTATACACTTTCCCTTTCCAAACTTCCAAACTACAAACTTCTCACCTTAAAACTTCCCACATCTATACTTCCCACCTCCGAATTTACCACCTCCATATTTTCCATTTTCAAAATTGCCAAATACAAACTTCCCAACTTTAAATTCCCCATCCCTACACTTTCCACCTCCACACTTTCCACCACCAAACTTTCGCTCTCCGAAATTCCCATTTTCAAAATCACCACTCCAAACTTCCAACTCAAAACTTCCACTCTCCACACTTTCCACCTTCAAGCGTCACACCTCCATCCATCCAATTTCCAAATTCCCACCTCCACAATAACAAACACCTCCACAACCCCCTTTCCAAACTTCCCAATTACACACTTCTCACCTCGAAACATCCCATCTTTAAACATCCCACCTCTAAACTCCGCGCCTTCAAACTTCCTACCTCCACACTTCCAACTACCACACTTCCTACCTCCACACTTCCAACTACCACACTTCCTACCTCCACACTTCCAACTACCACACTTCCTACCTCCACACTTCCAACTACCACACTTCCTACCTCCACACTTCCAACTACCACACTTCCTACCTCCACACTTTTCAACTCAAAATTTTCTACCTCGAAACTTAACAGGTCTGCACTTCCCATTTCCAAACTCCTCAACTCCAAATTTCCCACTGAAATATTCAAAAGTTAAAATTTTCTCACCTCCACACTTCCAATCTCCAATTTACCTCCTCCACATTTCCCACCTCCCTACTTCCCACATCCAACTTCCCAGCTCCAGATTTTCAATCACCTAACTTCTAACCTACATAATTTTCACCTTCAAATCTCTCACCTAAAAAAGTCCTATTTCAAACTCCCCCCCCCCTCCAGACTTCCCACCTTCAAACTTCTCCCCTCTATAATTCCTAACTCAAAACTTTCCATCTCTAAACTTTAAATCTTCAAAGTTTTCACCTCCAAATTTCACAGCTCCATACTTTCAACTACTACACGTCTGACCGTCACACGTGAAACCTTCCCAATTCCGAGATCCGAACTTCCCACCTTATAACGTCCTTTTTAAAAACTTCCCACCTTAACAATTCCAACCTCCAAACGTCCACTTCCCATCTACATACTTCCAACCTCAATACTTATTTACTTGAAACTTCCCATCTATAAACATTCTGCCTCCAAACATACCAACTTCACAATTCCTACCCCCATTTTCCCAACTCTAAACCTTCTTTCTAGCAACTTACTAATCTCCAAATTTTAATCCTCCACACATCCAATTTCTAAACTTCCTATCTCCACGCTTCCCACCTCACTACTTCCAACCTCCAACTTGCCATCTCCAAACTTCCCATCTACAAATTTCAAATTTACATTTTCCCACCTCCACTCTTCTTACATCCATACCTTTTACCTCCACACTTCTAGCCTCCAAACTTCCAACCTCGACAATTCCTATTGTTACGCACTGATTTGTATTGGGAGAAATTAATCTCCTATTTTAATTTTAATTGGCTCGTTGTAAACAGTGCCTAACAAAAGGACGATACCATAGAATCAACAATATTAAAGATATGACCCAAAACAGTTTCTAGTTACAATTAATAAGATTTATTATGTCTTAAGATAATTGCAAAAGAAAAGAAAAATATAATTACAATCTTCAACTTACAGTATGGTAGATCTTGTACCGGAACACAGTTAACACAGTTAGAATAATGTGCCAATAAATAATAACTCCACACTTCCCATCTCCAAATTTCCCTTCTCAACTCTTTCCATCTCCACACTTCCCCTCACCAAACTTCCCTTCTCAACTTTTCCACCTCCACACTTCCCATCTCCACATTTCCCTTCTCAACTCTTCCCACCTCCAAACTTCCCCTCTCCAAATTTATTCCCTTCTCAACTTTTCCCACATCCACACTTCCCACCTCCAAATTTCCACCTCCACAATTTCAAAATTCCATCCCCTCAAATTATCATATCTAAAAATTCCACCTCTATACTCCCCATCTTTAAAGTTTCAACTTACTAAATTCCCACCTCCAAATTTCCCACCTGCACATTCCATCTTCAAACTTCTAACATACATACTTTTCAACTCAAAACCTTCAAACTACACACTTTACATCACCAAACGTTCCATCTCCACACGTCCCACCTTTAAACTTTCCACCTCCACCATTGTCACCTTTACACTTCAAACCTCTATAAATCAAACCTCCACCCTTTCTAACTCCACATTTCAGACCTCCTCGCTTCCAATCTCCACTTGTCCTACCACAATACTATGAAATAACGTTGAAATTGCCCCCACCCCTTCAATATGTGTTTGTGGTGTGTTACTTACAATTCTGACATCCGAGTCCAAACCATGGTCTCTCGCATGTGGAGTTACCAAGACACTGACCAGTCGAGCTGCAGTTTTTGTCACATTTACATTTGTATTGACACGATGATCCGAACCAACCTGGACCACAAGACGAGATAGCTGCATCTTAAGACGAAGGAAAAGAGATAATTAGATGTGAATTCAGCGCAAACTCTAAAATCAAACCAGGAGATGGAGTCCCGTTGACAGCATGACACGGACACAATGAGCATTCCAACAAAATATGCGAAGTAGAATGCAGAAAGAGCACATTGAAACACAAGAAACACTGCTGTAAATCCACTGCATTCTGTTTTTTTTTCAGTAATCATGAGTCAAATGGCGATTGGTTTAAAAAGACAAGGACAAGAGATTGAGGCTGATGAATTGAGAAACTCTCCCTTACTTAAAACAAAATACAGCTCATGTTAAGGCTACTAATCAGATTTAAAAACAGGATTGATCATCTTTGTATGCGAAGCAAAAACAATACAAATAAAAGTATACAATTATTGAAACATACAGGAGGCCGTCTAGAGAGCTATAGTCTTACCTTGAGGATGTTAACCAGAAGGAAATATATGAAAACTGAGGACTTCTAGCCTTTAGGATGCTAACAAGAATTAAGTATGAAAACTGAGAACTGTAGGCTAGTCTTGAGGATGTTAACCATAAGAATGTATCAAAGATGAGAATTATAGCCCAGCCTTTAGAATGCTAACCAGAAGGAGATTTGAAAATTGAGGTCAGTAGCATAACCTAAAAAATTCTAACCAGAAGGAGATTTGAACACTGAAAACTGTAGCTTAGGCTGGAGGATGCTAACCAGAAGGAAGTATGAACACTGAGAATAATAGCTTAAACTTAATGATGTTAACCAGAAGGAGATATGAAAACTCAAAACTTTAGCCTGACCATGAGGATGCTAACCAGATGAAGGTATAACAACTGGAAGACTACCGCTGAAAAAAGGGACATCATCTTAAAAAGTATGGATATTGTACCGGCTTTTTAAAGTTATAATATTAAACTATAACTAGCAATCAAATTTTTTGATAATACATTTTGTACAGGTTCTCCAAAGAAGGATAACTTTCCAATAAATATGGGGTACATCTCTTGTTGAAACGTTCAATGAATATATTGGGTAACACTGGGTTAAAAAGTATGGCAAAGTTACACAAAAAATATATATATTTTTTTTTTATTAAGGGCAATAAGCATGTTGGATTTTAAAATCAAACAGCAATGATGCTTAATTAAAACTAGAAAATATTACCCGATGTTATCGAGACAATAATTGCAGGCGCTTTGAAATAAATGCCAGCTACTATTTTAAAAAGTCATACCAATTCCGTACTTGAAAAATAAGTAGCTTTGTTATAATATTTACGGTTCTAACATCCTTAATAATTTGATGATGTATTTTTCTGTTAGATATTATACGCCAACCTTACCCCATTTCGTGCCCCTAAAATTCAATTATTTACCCTCTAAACATGACCTTTAATTATCAAATAAATTATCACTAATAGAAAAATGTTTGGAACTGAAAGTTCCTGCGCAAAAGGAATACATGAGCTATTATATGGTTTAAGTTGTTCAATGATGGGCCTACCCTACCACTCCTAAACTTATTTTTTTTCCCTCTTAAAATTGTGAAAATTTAACAAAAACTCTTTATAAAATTTCAAATGAATTTTATATTAACGAAATTTGATAAAATGAATTCATCATTAAATACGTAGCCTGATTTTTTCCTTTCGTTTTGTACTATTATATCGGAAAATCCTAAATAAAAAGTTATTTTATCCAAAGAAAAATATGTGCAAAAATTGTTATACGTGTGTAACTGCCATGCGTGTTTTTTTAATAATATTTTTTTTTACAGAAATGTTATTACTCTAAAAACAATGATTAACAAATGTCCATTCCGCTAAGGAAAATCAAAGACATGCGAGAGGAACGCGAGAGGGGGGCACTCCATTGCCTAGATTGAAATATGAGACTCTTCCGGTGATTCGGCAACTGAGAGCAAAGGTCAAGCTGGGACCATCACGAAGCTGAGAGGAAAACGAATGCACTCAGTTCACAGGTTAATATATATATATATATATATATATATATATATAATAATATTTACATACTACATTAGATATGCTTTTGATTTTATCGTTTAGGTTTAATTTACAATTGTCCGCTCCACTAAAATCACAAATGTTTATGTTGGCAAATGTCTCAGTCAACTTTAAACGACTGGTTCCCTAAGGTACTCGGTGCTTGAGTTAAACTACAATTTTAGATTCTTTGAAATTACAATGATTGCATGCGTTTTTAGAAGTAAGACTTTGACTACCGACTTCCACGACTGGATATTTGTGCAAGGATTCTTATAATTATTGTTGTAGAAATGTGATATAATAAAGTACTGTGAATTTAACTGGAAAGCGATATCTACTTCTTGTGTGACAGACACATAGAGTTTAGGAGTGAACAAGTGAAAGAAGTTTTACATTACACAAGCCGGCATCCTGAACGCACAATATTGTAAAGTAGTTAACCATGCTAACACCCTAATAAACAGCATGTGTTACACGTATGTATAAATAAGTTATTTTGAAGCGTACATGTTCAAAACGAGTTTAGACACTTTTGTAGCAAACGTATGTTACCTAAAGTAGAAACGGTAGTGAACAAAAAGTAAAAGTATTACTGGTTGTTGTAAAGTGTCTATTTAAAATAAAATTACCTTTCATAAAGATAGTAAATCCTAGTGTCATAGCAACCAATGCAACATTCACCATAGCAACCAATGCAACATTCACCATTGCAACCTTGCACAAATTTCTGGGGAATAACACAAGTAGTATATTAAATATTATAAGGGCTAAATGGTTTTAAGAAGGTCAATTAATTTTCACACATTAGCAAGCCAATCATCACACACAAACACACACACACACACACATATATAGTTTTATTAATTTCAAAGCCAATATATATATGATTGTGTGTGGCACAAATATTGTTGTGTCCAAAGTTGATGTTAACAAAGGGATTTAGTTATTCCAAGATGTCGCAGGCCTTATGATGTAATCCACTAGAAACTAATAGTTAACTTAGTAATAACTGTAACCTGATTGTCATGACCATCTCATAAATAAAATGATTGTAGTAACAAACTATCTGTACAATCTCAATAATTAATGATAGTGGTGACCTAATTATCTTTACAGTCTAAATAAATTATGATAAAAGTAAGCTTATTTTATGTGTAATATCAAAACAATTACTGATAAAATTTCAATAGTTCATTAAATAATATCTGAATTGATTCTCTAAATAATTCATGATTTACAACTTCAAAACCAATCACGATTTTAAAAAAAAAAGATGTTTGCCTAGACGATGAATTAAAGATAAATACAGAAATATGAAGCAATGTTTTTGATACTAAACTTAGAGTTGAAAACTTCCTAAAGAAACAGATGATGCCGTGCCAATGAATTAACCATACATAAAGAAGTATGAAGACAACTTTTTGATACTAAACTTAGAGTTGAAAACTTCCTAAAGAAACAGACGATGCCGTGCCAATGAATTAACCATACCTAAAGAAGTATGAAGACAACTTTTTGATACTAAACTTAGAGTTGAAAATTTCCTAAAGAAACAGATGATGCCGTGCCAATGAATTAACCATACATAAAGAAGTATGAAGACAACTTTTTGATACTAAACTTACCGTTGAAAATTTCCTAAAGAAACAGATGATGCCGTGCCAATGAATTAACCATACATAAAGAAATATGAAGACAACTTTTTGATACTAAACTTAGAGTTGAAAACTTCCTACAGAAACAGTTGATCTATCATGAAAGGCTGCGTTCGAACCGCGTGAATGAAATTTAAAAAAAAAAACAATACAAACCATTCGTCCAAAGAGTTACTTGGAAGTCCTGGGAGTGATCAGTGTGATCCTAACGCTTGATTTTAGTGTCTGTGGATTAAATAAAGGGACTCACACATTGGTTAATGACTCAGCTATTGGAAATAATCAATTGTTTCCTTAAAATAAGTAACACTTTTTTTAATGTGCTCGGTTTAACAGCTGTGCGTAATTGTGCAGTTATGATTATATAATATACCTTTATATCTTATGGTATCGATGGCGAACTGTGAATTTATTATTTTTCATTTTGATAAGATTGTTTGACTTTCACGTATATTGTTAAGATTCAAATGATTTGTGTAATTAACAAAATGCCACAATGTTAAAATGGCAAAATTTCATAATGCAACAATGCCTCGAAGCTATAATGCCATTATGCTTAGAGTCGTAATGCCACTTTGCCTCCAAGCCATAATGCAACAATAAATCGAAGCCATAATGCCCTTATGCCTCGAAACCATAACGCCACTATGCTTCGAAGCCATAATGCGCTATGCTTTGAAGCCATAATGCTACTATGCCTAAATTTCAAAAGGAACAGTGACAAAACACGAAAATGTCTAAATTCATCAATGTCGAAATTCCAATATATTTAAATGTCACTATAATTTAATGCCTACATTTTAAGATGCCTGAATTTCAAAATACCTAAATGCCACAACGCCAAAATATCACAATGCCTAAATGCCACAACGCCAAAATATCATAATGCCTAAATGCCACAACGCCAAAATATCACAATGCCTAAATGCCACAACGCCAAAATTTATAAATACCTAAATGCCACAACGCCAAAATATCACAATGCCTAAATGCCACAACGCCAAAATATCACAATGCCTAAATGCCACAACGCCAAAATATCACAATGCCTAAATGCCACAACGCCAAAATATCACAATGCTTAAATGCCACAACGCCAAAATATCACAATGCCTAAATGCCACAACGCCAAAATATCACAATGCTTAAATGCCACAACGCCAAAATATCACAATGCCTAAATGCCACAACGCCAAAATATCACAATACCTAAATGCCACAACGCCAAAATATCACAATGCTTAAATGCCACAACGCCAAAATATCACAATGCTTAAATGCCACAACGCCAAAATATCACAATGCTTAAATGCCACAACGCCAAAATATCACAATACCTAAATGCCCCAACGCCAAAATATCACAATGCCTAAATGCCACAACGCCAAAATATCACAATGCCTAAATGCCACAACGCCAAAATATCACAATGCCTAAATGGCACAACGCCAAAATATCACAATGCCTAAATGCCACAACGCCAAAATATCACAATGCCTAAATGCCACAACGCCAAAATATCACAATACCTAAATGCCACAACGCCAACATATCACAATGCCTAAATGCCACAACGCCAAAATATCACAATGCCTAAATGCCACAACGCCAAAATATCACAATGCCTAAATGCCACAACGCCAAAATATCACAATGCCTAAATGCCACAACGCCAAAATATCACAATGCCTAAATGCCACAACGCCAAAATATCACAATGCCTAAATGCCACAACGCCAAAATATCACAATGCCTAAATGCCACAACGCCAAAATATCACAATGCCTAAATGCCACAACGCCAAAATATCACAATGCCTAAATGCAAAAACGCCAAAATATCACAATGCCTAAATGCCACAACGCCAAAATATCACAATACCTAAATGCCACAACGCCAAAATATCACAATGCCTAAATGCCACAACGCAAAAATATCACAATACCTAAATGCCACAACGCCAAAATATCACAATACCTAAATGCCACAACGCCAAAATATCACAATGCCTAAATGCCACAACGCCAAAATATCACAATGCCTAAATGATATAAAGGCACAATATCACAATGCCTAAATGCCACAACGCCAAAATATCACAATACCTAAATGCCACAACGCCAAAATATCACAATGCCTAAATGCCACAACGCCAAAATATTACAATGCCTAAATGCCACAATGCCAAAATATCACAATACCTAAATGCCACAACGCCAAAATATCACTGTTAAGCACTGACTTGTATTGAGAGAAATTAATCTCTTATTTTAATTTAATTGGCTCGTTGTAAACACTGCCTAACAAAGGGCGATACCATAGAATCAACAATATTAAAGATACGACCCAAAACAGTTTCTAGTTACATTAATAAGATTTAATAAGTCTTAAGATAAGTACAAAAGAAAAGAAAATATAATTACAATCTTCAACTTACAGTATGGTAGATCTTGTACCGGTACACAGTTAATACAGTTAGAATAATGTGCCAATGAATAATGCGAAATAAACACATATGAGCACACAAATACACACAGAATAAAACACGCCTCGTAAAGTTAATAAAATCTATCTGAATCTCCGTCCCTTCGTATCTGTCAATCCTTTATATACATGTAGAGTAAGACGATTCCAGAAGGGCTTATGACGTGTTGTTTACATATCTTGGGTTAAGGAGCACATTCGAGAAGATACACGGAAAAATTCTACCCAATGTGTAAATGGAAGCCTATTGTAAACAAGATACATCAAAGAGATTTAACTACGCACACAACAGACGTTACTGTCTGCTAAGAGTGTACTGCGAGGTCGAGGAAAGTTTACGCACAGGAAATTGTGCTACATAACAATCACAATGTCTAAATTTCATAATGGCACAATATCACATTCCCTAAATGCCTTAATGGCCCAATATCACAATGCTTAAATGCCATAATGGCCCAATATCACAATGCCTAAATGCCATAATAGCACAATATCACATTCCCTAAAAGCCATAATGGCACAATATCTCAATGCCTAAATGCCATAATGGCCCAATATAAAATGCTTAAATGCCATAATGGCACAATATCACAATGCCTAAATGCCATAATGGCCAAATATCACAATGCTTAAATGCCATAAAGGCCCAATATCACAATGCCTAAATGCCATAATGGCCAACTATCACAATGCCTAAATGCCATAATGGCACAATATCACAATGCCTAAATGTAACGGACTATGTTTTCACATGAAAACAGAGAGGTAGCATGAGTGAACAGTGAATTGTGTTGACCATGTATTTTGAGATGCAAATGTGAACTCCACGTTTTTGGAGAGTAAAATTATGTTTTTGTCAGAGCGGTTGTTTTGCACGCTTTGCTGGTAATAAAGTATGAGTTGACTGAGATAGTAGAGAGCTGAGCGCAGAGCAGTAGAGTCAGTCAGTAGCGTGAGAGCTGTGAGATTAGACAGTTGAGCTGAGTTATAGTAGTCTGAGGACGTGTCTTTCTTAATGATGGAATACTATAGATATATATGTGAAATTACATTCATGCAAGGATTATTTATTAATATTATCAATATAAAGTGTGTTCAATAAAGTACTGTGAGTTTTAACTAGAATTGAGCATTCTTCTTTACGTGCCTGAATAATAAGTGAAAGAATGAAGAAGACTGAGTCGGCATCCTGAAGCGTTAATATAAGTAACCATACTACTGACATAACCCACAGCATAAGAAATAACATCCCACGCCATGTCAGAGTAGAAGTGTGTTACAAATGGTGTCAGAAGCGGTGTAACGACGATGCGTTACAAATATTGTCAGAAGTGTCAGAACAACGATGTATTACAGAACATTGAGTAACAATGATATATTTTAACATTCGAATCGAACGTCATTACGCCCGAGTATTTGTCAAGTCTGAGAAGAGTCCACGACACACAGAGCAAGCTGACAACGATTGAATTTAGGTCAGTCACGGGAGTCAAAAGTTCAGAGTGCAAACAGCTAACTGGTACACTGTTTCAATTATATAACAGTGGAGTGAATATTCTCGTGGAAGAAACAGCAAGAAATCTATTTTACAGTTATTAGTCAACGAAAGAGATGATCCACACAAAACCAAAAGAAGTCTGATGTCATTACAGATGAGATGTTTTATCAAGACAGCGGAAGTAAGATTTCCCCAGCATAATCTTTACTTTATACAAGCCGCACATAGCCTAGTGCGCAATGCAAGTCAAGTAATTCTTCAAGTAATTCTTCAATTACTCACAAGTGCAACAGAACCGGAGAGAAATTAGACAATTTTCAATTATTGGATTATCACAATTACACTATTACGCAAGGTACTTACATTGGAGTATTGCAGCAATTTGTGGTGTAACTTTTCTCATTGGATTATTTTACCCAAGTACACTACCACATAGGATTATCTACTACCTAGAAGGAGCATCTACTACATAGGATTATCGATTACACAGAAATCATAGCGTCACAGAGGAGCAGAGGTGACCAACTACGGATTTCTTTTAAACACTTGGTATTTATGTATTTATGTGTTATGTATTATATATAATTTAAGACTTTAAAAATCTACTTATATCATACTTAATTAGATTAAGTAAATTTTTTTACTTTTTCTGTATATTATAAGTTTAATTTTAGAGTATACTTTAGGAATATCCACGGTGTTATCTTTCCTAGGGAAGTTTTTTTATTAAAACAGTAAAGGTTTCTTCTGGCCCTATTTATAACACTGTAGGATAATTCTGTGTTAGCGGTGAAGTCTAGTTTGTACATTGTCATAACTGTTGTTTTTTAGTAGATCTTGTCATATTTGTTCTATTTGTCTTGTCATTGTTATACATATTGTCAACCTACTGTCATATTTTCTACTATCTTGTGGTCCATAAACTAAACAGTACTTTTGTATTTGTTATTTCATTAACATGTAAATATATGTAATATTGTAAACTATTTTAATTGATAACTAAAGAATAAGTAGATAACTGATATACTGATACATACCAATATAATTTTAGTTACTCACATTACACATAAAAAATGGCAGAGTACTTGGAAATATTAGAAGTAGGTGAGAAGCTTGGCTTGAAGCAGGAGAAATTAGCTGACTTCGTAACTCGAGAAATGGACAAACTTAGGGAAAAACAAGACAAAGACCGAGAAGCTAGACTGTTAGAGAGAAGCGACCTTAAACAAATAGAGGAAATGAAATTAAAAGGACAAAAAGAAATAGAAGAACTTAAAATAAGAGAGGAAGAAATAAAACTAGAAAGAGCTAGAATAGAATCAGGACAGCATACACCATCAACAAGCAATAGAGAAACCAATAGCACATATAAACCCAAATTTAGAGAATTTAATGAACATAAAGAGGAAATTATTAGTTATTTATCACAATTTGAGGGCATCTGTCAGTCTTACAATGATAGAGAAGAGACTTGGGCTAATATTTTATTGAGCAGACTATCAGGGAAAAGCCTAAGTATTATTAATTCACTCAGTGAAGAACAAAAGAATAATTATAACTATATAAAGAAAGTTTTGTTAAAGTTCTATGGAAACACAGAAGACATTTATAGAAAAAATTTTCACAACATAAGACTAGAGAGAGAAGTAGACCCTAACACCACCATATTCAATATTAGAGACAATCTTGTCAAATGGCTTGAATTAACTGAAATTGACCTAAATGATCCAAAAGCATTACTGGATATGTTTATCATAGACAAAATATTAAGAAATGCATCAGTCTCTTTATTTTCATTCCTTAAAGAGAGAAAGATTAAAAATGAGCGTGAGTTAGTTGACTCAATCACAACATTTAAAGATGCTCACCCCAATGAAGAGCTAGACAATAGAAACAGCACACTAGCCTCTATTAGAAACACACCCAGTGATAGGGACAGTCAAAAACAAAACACATATCAAAACAGAAGATACCATAGCCTACCTGCCAGATGGCAAAACAATAAATTTCAGAAAAGTCATCAAAACAATTACCAGACACCATATACTAATTATTCAAACAACAACAAATGTTTCTACTGTGGCATTCCAGGTCACAAAAAATATGAGTGTAGGAAATTACATAGAGATTTAGGACATTCACAACAATACTATCAGAGAACATCACCCAACACTAGTCCAATTAGATACAACAGTACAAATAGGAGTAGACCACAATATAGAAACCAAACAAATGATCACCAGAGACACAACACCAATCAAACAAATAGTAGACACAATCAGAATACACCACATGAAACATCAGCTAGTATTTATCACACTGATGGAACACTCAAATTTTCACCAGCAATTGTAAACAATAAAGTAGTTAAATGTCTCAGAGACACTGGTTGTACAACAATAGTTGTAGACAGAAAATTAGTAAATGATAACTACTACACAAATGAAAAAGCCATAGTTATTTTAACCAACAATAATAGAATAGTATGTCAGAAAGCTAGAATCAAAGTTAATTGTCCATGGATCACAGGATCTGTAACAGCTGTTGTAATGGATAATCCAGTGTGTCCATTAATTATTGGCAATATAAAAGAACTAGGCAATAACACTAAGTATCTAATAACAGAAGGGATAAGAGGAAGACATTTAAACATGAATCCAACACATAGCATAACAAGACAACATAACAAAGGAATTCTTAATAAAACATATACAGAACAAAAATCAGACAGGGCAAAACACATTTTTAGACTAAATTCAAGAAATATTCATCAACAGTATAGACAGGCTGAAAAATTCAAAAATGAAATCAAAGACAGAGAAAACAAGTTTCAAGATGAACATTACACAACTACAAATAACAATTTTATGGAAAGAGACAGACAAAGATCACAATTGTCATTTTCTTCAGTGCGGAGAAATACTTAACATTACATTTTAGCTAACCTAGCATAACACTTTCTGCTAAATTAATTATTAGTTGTCAAGAGGAAAATTTTTTTCAAATATGATAATTGTCAATACAGAACTATTTTATAAACTGTTTACATTCTTGGTTATCAACTTTTTCATAGACAATGACAATAAAATTAAGGTTAAATTGAGCATGAAGAGCATTAAAATACACATTCACTCAGTTTTTTGATAAGACACTTGTACATATCAATTTTTGTAAATGAATATCAGATTTTAACCAATTGTAAATTTTCTAATGCAAAATTTAAGATTATTACATTCATTTTGCAGTGTTTATTATTCATTAAGATGTCAATGTCACTTCACATTATCATACATAAAGATTTTAAGAGGTTGTCATTGATGATTTTGTAATTTTTTGCCAGGGTAAATTATTCACTATTATGTGTGATATTAACAGTAAAAGGCTCTGTATTTCATAATGATGAAATGTTAATGTTGTGACACTGATTTGATTATTAGATGTGGGATTGAAATTTTCTAAGAGACATTATCATTATCTCAGCACATAATTTTTTGCCAAAAATTTTGTTGCACAAAATTTTTTCAGATGGGTGGGGCATGTAACGGACTATGTTTTCACATGAAAACAGAGAGGTAGCATGAGTGAACAGTGAATTGTGTTGACCATGTATTTTGAGATGCAAATGTGAACTCCACGTTTTTGGAGAGTAAAATTATGTTTTTGTCAGAGCGGTTGTTTTCCACGCTTTGCTGATAATAAAGTATGAGTTGACTGAGATA
>CAXITT010000213.1:100187-124296 GCA_964033795.1 Lymnaea stagnalis | reverse complement strand
TGCCATAAAGGCCCAATATCACAATGCTTAAATGCCATAAAGGCACAATATCATAAAATGCCTAAATGCCATAATGGCCCAATATCACAATGCCGAAATGCCATAATGGCACAATGTCACAATGCCGAAATGTCATTATGGCACAATATCACAATGCTTAAATGCCATAAAGGCACAATATCACAATGCCTAAATGCCATAATGGCCCAATATCACAATGCCGAAATGCCATAATTGCACAATATCACAATGCCAAAATGCCATAATGGCACAATATCACAATGCCGAAATGCCATAACGAACCAATATCCTGCTGCCGAAATGACATAAGGCACAATATCACAATGCCTAAATGCCATAAGGCACAATATCACAATGCCTAAATGCCATAATGGCACAATATCACAATGCCGAAATGCCATAAACGCCCAATATCACAATGCTTAAATGTCATAATGGCACAATATCACAATGCTTAAATGCCATAAAGGCCCAATATCACAATGCTGAAATGCCATAATGGCACGATATCACAATGCCTAAATGCCATAATGGCACAATATCACAATGCTGAAATGCCATAAATGCCCAATATCACAATGCCGAAATGCCATAATGGCACAATATCACAATGCTTAAATGCCATAAAGGCACAATATCACAATGCCTAAATGCCATAATGGCACAATATCACAATGCCTAAATGCTACCAGGGCACAATATCACAATGCCGAAATGCAATAAAGGCCCAATATCAAAATGCCTAAATGCCATAATGGCACAATGTCACAATGCTTAAATGCCATAAAGGCCCAATATCACAATGCCAAAATGCCATAATTGCACAATATCACAAAGCCTAAATGCCATAATGGCACAATATCACAATGCCGAAATGCCATAAATGCACAATATCACAATGCTTAAATGCCATAATGGCACACTATCACAATGCCTAAATGCCATAATGGCACAATATCACAATGCCTAAATGCCTTAATGGCACACTATCACAATGCCTAAATGCCATAATGGCACAATATCACAATGCTGAAATGCCATAAATGCCCAATATCACAAGGCCGAAATACCATAATGGCACAATATCACAATACTTAAATGCCATAAAGGCACAATATCACAATGCCGAAATGCCATAATGGCACAATATCACAATGCTTAAATGCCATAAAGGCACAATATCACAATGCCTAAATGCCATAATTGCACAATATCACAATGCCTAAATGCCACCAGGGCACAATATCACAATGCCGAAATGCAATATAGGCCCAATATCAAAATTGCTTAATGCCATAATGGCACAATGTCACAATGCTTAAATGCCATAAAGGCCCAATATCACAATGCCGAAATGCCATAATTGCACAATATCACAAAGCCTAAATGCCATAAAGGCACAATATCACAATGCCGAAAAGTTATAAATGCACAATATCACAATGCTTAAATGCCAAAATGGCACACTATCACAATGCCTAAATGCCATAATGGCACCCATATCACAATGCCTAAATGCCGTAATGGCACAATATCACAATGCCAAAATGCCATAATGGCACAATATCACAATGCCCAAATGCCATAATGGCACAATATCACAATGCCGAAATGCCATAAAGGCACAATATCACAATGCCTAAATGCCATAATGGCACATTAATACAATGCCGAAATGCCTTAAAGGCCCAATATCACAATGCCGAAATGCCATAATGGCACAATATCACAATGCCTAAATGCCATAAAGGCCAAATATCACAATGCCTAAATGCCATAATGGCACAATATCACAATGCTTAAATGCCATAATGGCACAATATCACAATGCCGAAATGCCATAATGGCACAATATCACAATGCCTAAATGCCATAATGGCACAATATCACAATGCTTAAATGCCATAAAGGCCAAATATCACAATGCCTAAATGCCATAATGGCACAATATCACAATGCTTAAATGCCATAATGGCACAATATCACAATGCCGAAATGCCATAATGGCACAATATCACAAAGCTGAAATGCCATAATGGCACAATATCACAATGCTTAAATGCCATAAAGGAACAATATCACAATGCTTAAATGCCATAAAGGCACAATATCATAAAATGCCTAAATGCCATAATTGCCCAATATCACAATGCCGAAATGCCATAATGGCACAATATCACAATGATTAAATGCCATAAAGGCACAATATCACAATGCCTAAATTCCATAATGGCCCAATATCACAATGCCGAAATGCCATAATGGCCCAATGTCACAATGCCTAAATGCCATAATGGCCCAATATCACAATGCCGAAATGTCATTATGGCACAATATCACAATGCTTAAATGCCATAAAGGCACAATATCACAATGCCTAAATGCCATAATGACCCAATATCACAATGCCGAAATGCCAAAATTGCACAATATCACAATGCCAAAATGCCATAAAGGACAAATATCACAATGCCGAAATGCCATAATGGCACAATATAACAATGCCGAAATGCAATAACGGCCCAATATCACAATGCCGGAATGCCATAAGGCACAATCACAATGCCTAAATGCCATATGGCACAATATCACAATGCCTAAATGCCATAATGGCACAATATCACAATGCCGAAGTGCCATAAACGCCCAATATCACAATGCTTAAATGTCATAATGGCACAATATCACAATGCTTAAATGCCATAAAGGCCCAATATCACAATGCTGAAATGCCATAATGGCACAATATCACAATGCCTAAATGCCATAATGGCACAATATCACAATGCTGAAATGCCATAAAGGCCCAATATCACAAGGCCGAAATAGGTATTACCGTGTTATAGTGTTACGCTAAATGCCATAATGGCACAATATCACAATGCTGAAATGCCATAAAGGCCCAATATCACAAGGCCGAAATACCATAATGGCACAATATCACAATGCTTAAATGCCATAAAGGCACAATAATCACAATGCCGAAATGCCATAATGGCACAATATCACAATGCTTAAATGCCATAAAGGCACAATATCACAATGCATAAATGCCATAATGGCACAATATCACAATGCCTAAATGCCATCAGGGCCCAATATCAAAATGCCTAAATGCCATAATGGCACAATGTCACAATGCTTAAATGCCATAAAGGCCCAATATCACAATGCCGAAATGCCATAATTTCACAATATCACAAAGCCTAAATGCCATAATGGCACAAAATCGCAATGCCGAAATGCCATAAATGCACAATATCACAATGCTTAAATGCCTTAATGGCACACTATCACAATGCCGAAATGCCATAAAGGCACATAATCACAATGCTTAAATGCCATAATGGCACAATATCACAATGCCTAAATGCCATAATGGCACAATATAACAATGCGTAAATGCCATAATGGCACAATATCACAATGCCGAAATGCCATAATGGCACAATATCATAATGCTTAAATGCCACAAAGGCACAATATCACAATGCCTAAATGCCATAATGGCACAATATCACAATGCCGAAATGCCATAATGGCAGAATATCACAATGATTAAATGCCATAAAGGCACAATATCACAATGCCTAAATGCCATAATGGCACAATATCACAATGCTTAAATGCCATAAAGGCCCCATATCACAATGCTTAAATGCCATAAAGGCCCAATATCACAATGCCTAAATGCCATAATGGCCCAATATCACAATGCTTAAATGCCATAAAGGCCCAATATCACAATGCCTAAATGCAATAAAGGCCAAATAACACAATGCTTAAATGCCATAAAGGCCCAATATCACAATGCTTAAATGCCATAAAGGTCCAATATCACAATGCTTAAATGCCATAAAGGCCCAATATCACAATGCATAAATGACATAATGGCACAATATCACAATGCTTAAATGACATAATGGCACCTTATCACAATGCCGAAATGCCATAATGGCACAATATCACATTCCCTAAATGCCACAATTCCTAAATTTTACAATGTCTAATTGCCACAATGACGCAAAGACACAAGCCTAAATTCCACAATGACACAATTTCACGATGTGTAAGGATCACAATGCTTACAAAATATATACCCACTTTAGCATATACAACTTTGGACATGTACAACAACTTTTGACACATAACTCATTGGCCCTTTGCAACTATTGTATCACATAGTACAATGGGCATATGAAACCTTATTTAGCACACAACTCATTGATAAGTGTAAAGCTATTTTTTCACATAAGCCATTGGACATATGAAATTATTTTTAGCACAATCGTAATGGGACATGGGACACTATTGTTAGCACAGAAACATGGGAGATATCAACCGATTTGATCAAATAAAATATGTAACGAATGGAACTATTTTAAGCACATACAACATGTTAGATCCCAAACTAGTCTTAGCACATAAATGGGTGACATATGAAAGCATTTTTAGCACATACAAAATGGGTCATATGAAAATAATTACACCACATAAAACATAAGATATGTTCTCTATTCGAAACATTTAATTGAATTGTTTCGAGGCACGTCCATTGAACGCATGTACGTAGCTTTGAAAGTGGCTTAAATTTATTTACTTTAATTAGATTTCATGGTTTAATTATTAGGTTTTTTATTATATTTCCGGGATAAATTATTTTGTGTAAAAATTAGATTTCAACGTTTATTTATTTTTTTTTTCGGTTTTAATAAGTTTTTCAGAGTTTAATTATTTGTTATAAAATAGATTTCAAATTTTAAGCATATGGTTTGAATTAGAGTTCCGAGTTAAAATGTATATATATATATATATATATATATATATATATATATATATATATTTAAATAAATAATTTCTTAATTGTTTTGTTTATCCCTAAAAAAATAAATGTTTCTATATGTCCTCTCGTTTTAATTGAAATATCCCATTAACACAAATTTTATTTAATTCATTTCATACATGAATATTCCAATAAACGCAGTTATCTTTTTTCCATAATTAAGTCCTAATAAAAATCATCACTGAGGTTAGTTTAATAATTTTAAATCAAATTAAATACGTCATGTCGATTTTTATTTTAAACTACAGCGAGTGTTATTTTAACATTGACAGACATTGGATAAAACGTAATTAAACTGTATCTTGAAGGGGCCGGGGGGGGGGGGCTTTGAAGATAACAATTGAAAAATATTGAGAAACACAATGTAAAGTTTTTCCAAAACAAATTAATGTTTTTTATTCTTTTTCTTTAATTTTTTTTTTTCATTTTTTTTTAAATTTCATTTTTTTTATATATCTTAATAAAAAAAAAAAGTATAGCCAAGAGAAGTTACTAAAATACCAGGAAGTCAAATAGGAATGTATTTAAATTTTAATCTGATTTAGTCCCAATAAAAAATAAAATTTATTAAAAAATAAGAACAGCTATATTTTGTTTAAAAATATGTACATGATTTTCACTAGTTGAAGAGTGATCACATGCAGTGCATACATATCTCTGTCACAGATGGCCGCAAAAAGTAACTAAAGTATTTACACATAAACTAACTAAAGTAGCTACAAGTAAACTAACTAAAGTAAACTAAAAAGCTACAAGTAAACTAACTAAAGTAGCTACAAGTAAACTAACGAAAACATGGGCATGTAAACTAACTAAAGTAGTTAAACACAACTAACTAAATAAGCTACACGTAAAGTAACTAAAGTAGTCAGACGCAAACTATCTAAAGTAGGTATAAGTAAACTAACTAAAGTAGTTACAGGTTATTGAAAGAAAGTAGCTACTTGTAAATTAACCAAAAGTAGTTACACTTAAAATAAATGAAGTAGCTATAAGTAAACTAACTAAAGTAGCTACATGTAATTTAACTAAATTACATAATTACACGTTAAATAAATAAGGTAGCTAATCGTAAACTAAATAAAGTACTTGTACGTAAACTAGGTAAAATAGTTACACCAAAACTAACTAAAATAGCTGAAAGTAAAAAATAAAATAGCTACACGTAAATTAACTTAAGTAGTCAAACATAAACAAACTAAAGTAACATCACGTAAAAAATGAAGTAGCTGCGCAGAAACTAACTAAAATATTTGCACATAAACTAACTAACTTAATCACTCATAAAATCAGTTATTTCCATCGGTATACATAAATATCAAATATATGAGAAGATGTTTTCAAAATCCATTTGCTAGTGGACATTTTCTCGTAATCAGCCAACTTTGTAGTTTCCAGCATCGACTACTGGCTTTCCAATCATCCACAACTTGCTGTCCGACTATTGACAAATAGTTGTCGGACCATCAAAAACTAGGCGTTTGAAGATTGAAAAGGAGCTGTCTGAGAATCGAACACCAGCTGCCCGGCTGACTATTTTGGTGAATTCAGAGATGATGTCGTAAACTGGGTAGAAGTTGTTGCCGTCGGCAAAGATTCGGAAATTGTGAGGTCGTCAATGATTTCCTTGGACTTGAAGTGTTTGACATTGGCATCGCTTTTGGTGTGTCTGGCGATACCCGGTTTTTGACCTCGAGAAACAATGGACATAGTTATGGCCCTTACACATGCAATGTTCCCGTCGAAGATAGATGGAATAAAGGGGCATTTTACTTTGACCTCATGATTGAGACGAACCATAAAAACAAAACAACAACAACATAACTTAAATCAATAAATTGAAGAATATTTCTGCTGTGCAATCCTTTCCGTTGTACACGTTAACTCCACCTCCCATTCCTCAATCACACAGGCACTTTCACCATGAATATCACTACAATGACAGCATCCCCTAATCTATACTTCAGCAGGTATTTATTTTAGAGATGGTGGATCGTATAAATATATTCTGTCCACCATTTCTACTTAACATGGTTTTAAGAGTATCCACAATTCCCACTTAACCTGGCATTTAATGTTTCCTCCATTTAAGACACCCGTTCTCGTCTTCTAAATACTGACATTTATATGATGGATTATGTGCCCTTTAAAAGTTCTAAATTCTAAAGAGTTATCTTTCTTGTCAGCAATCTGATATTCATCTGCAAAGTTGATTATCTTCTCATGTTTACGTTCATAAAATCGTTTTGTGGGTCATTGTGTAACAGAAGAAAATAATGTGTTTCTTTCATTGGTAAACTTAACTAGAATGCTTGATTTGGATTGAGTCGTTGAAAGAGCAACATAATTGGTTTGACTTAGAAGCTAACTTTTAGTGCGTGATTATAAATAGCAATATAAAAATAGATAAATATATATATACTTAAATGCATACTTTAAAATATATAACGTAAACAAATAAATAATTTATTATTTCTTGACCTGTTCTTTATATTAATCAAAGTGCGGTTGTTTAGCTCAATGAACATTTCCTCTTGAATTCATTTCCATACGAATTTCATTTCAACCACTGCGACCCACACGCCCCTCTTTGTATCCCCCTACATGATGGGCGCCGCCTGTATGACCCAACTTCTTTGTAACTGCCTACCTGATGGGCGTGACCCGTCTATTTGTATCCCCCCTACCTGATGGACGTGACTCATCTCTTTGTATCCCCCTATCTGATCAACGGGACCCATCTCTTTGTATCCCCTAATCTGATCAACTTGACCCGTGTCTTTGTATCACCTCTATCTGATAGACGTGACCCGTCCTTGTGTATCCTCCTATCTGATCAACGTGACACACCTCTTTGTATCCTCCCTCATTTATCAACGTTACTCCTCTATTTGTATCCCCACAAGCTGATCAAAAATGACCCGTCTCTTTGTATCCCCCATCTGATCAACGTGACCTTTCTCATTGTATCTACCTATCTGATCAACGTGACCAACCTCTTTGTATCCTCCCTACCTGATCAAATTGAACCGTTTCTTTGTATCCTCCCTACCTGATCAACGTGACCCGTCTCTTTGTATCGCTATCTGATCAACGGGACCCGTCTGTTTGTATCCCCCTATCTGATGGACGTGACTCATCTCTTTGTGTCCCCCCCCCCCATCTGATCAACGTGACCCGTCTCTTTGTATCCCCCCATCTCATCAACGTGACCCGTCTCTTTGTGTCCCCCCCTATGTCATCAACGTGACCCGTCTCTTTGTGTCCGTCTACCTGATGGACGACGCCTCGGGTGGACGAAGCGGCGATCTTTCCTGTGCCTGACGATGTAGATGAAGACGCAAAACAGCGTGGTGAAGATGAAGGCGAAGGTCCCGTACACCACCGTGAAGAACAGGTCAACCCCGTAGACAACGCCGGGTACGGTAGGCGTCTTGGGCCTCACCGTCTTTTTATCTTTCCCTTCATCGCTGGAATCCTCTTCTTCTTCATCGTCGAAGGCATTCATGTCTAGATAACAGAATCAATACAAGTTATTATTATTTTTTTTTTGGTTGTGCTTTTGCTTCCCGAGGATGATATTTCTCTGTTAACCACATGTATTATAATTTGACATTTCCTTTTCATTTGTCGTGAATGGACTTTTTGGAGCCACGGTCACTTTAGCTTCGCCACACACTAGACCATCGGTCACCAAACTACGGCCAGTGGGACGGATCTGGCCCGTGACGTTAGTTCTTCAGGCCCGGCAAATGTCCTTGATAAAACGTATGGAACACGAGAGTGATACAATTTATATTTAAATACTATGTTTAGAATAATATGAGATCCTAAAACGTGTGGATACCTTTTGGCTGCTATGCGCCTTAAATTGACCATTTACAATTTTAATTTTTTGTATCTAGATTTTCATATTTATTGCAGACCTGTTTGCACTCAAACTCCAAAAATCTTACAATATCTACTCAATATCGCATAAAAAGTTATGTTAACAATAAATGCAAAAAAAAGTATATATAATGTATAAAATAACTACTGTATTCGCAGTGCCTAGTGTCATCAAGTTAAATTGGCGTAAAAAAAATAACTTCTGAAAGTAGATGACCGATGTCTATAGTGCAATCTGCGGTCACTTTCTTTTGCAGACGTGTATTTGATTTAATAATAATAATAATAATAATAATAATAATAATAATAATAATAATAATAAAGTTCATTTCAAAAACACGCTTCATCCCCAAAGGCTCGAAGCGCGGTACAAAGTCAACAAAAAACATATCTATAATTAACCACATTTAAAACAAACGCAACACTACAAAAACTAATTACAAGCATACAATCTCAAAGTCTTTCTAGCCATTTCAACCCGGAGCAACACAGCCATTATGCATTAACTGGAAAATAAGGTAGACAATTATCCCTGAAGGTATTTGCGAGACAGATGTGCCATTAGATCGGTTTTAAAGGATAGTATAGTAATTGATATTGTGTGGACCAGATTATCACAGCCTATCACTGGTAAAGTCAAAGATACTGGTGAAATTTAACGTGGTTCAAACTTGATGTCACATCATCATAAAATAAAAGATATTTAAAGAGGAATTAGCTAATCAACAAATGATGACATCATTTAAAACTCCTACCAAGTAACTTGAAATTTATTTTTTAGGAAAAGTTGGTTAAAAAAAGAAAGTGATAAAGAAGAAATATCGATTAAACTTGTTCCTGCTAATATCGTAAGTCTGATAACTACCACAAACTGTAAATGAGTGAAAGGAAGAAGAGTGATATAAACATACGGAGATGTAAAAATTCGTACTCGCCATACTTTGCTGAACGAAATAGTTATGTCACACAAAGTTACGCCGTACAGCAACCAAGAAAAACAAAAGAGAGGACTGACTCCATTTTGGATGAAAGCGACTTCGCTGATTGTGCAGTTGCCTTCTCTATCGAATTAATTATGGAAACACACAAAGCAACGCTATTAAAGTCATCACTTTCGTTACAAAAAATGTTGTGTTTATTTTATAGATTTAAATATCAAGACACCCCCGCACTTCTGACGCACACCTGTAAACAAACATCACTCAAATTAAAATACATCTTTTGGTTATATTTGTTTCTTTGTGCATTGCACAGCACTGACCCATGCCCATGATTAACAAGGAACACTGAAATTAGTTTGTTGTCTTTTTTTTTTCCCCCAGAGCTTACGTTATGGTTTGTAAGTATTTTACAGAACGATAATGCGTCTCGTGCCCCGTCAAGTTGGCAGTTATCCGGCCCTCTGTGAAAAAAAAGTCAATTTACATCTGCACTAGGTAGAGAGTAGTCACGTGACATTGTGAGCAGAACCCGGTCTTGAACGTAAAGCCGAAATTCGGTAAAACCTGCCTCAACGTGGCCAGAGTGTCAGCTGGCACGGTCACTTAAAGGAAGGAAAGTTAATGAATCGGACAATGAAAACACATGAGAACCAAAATAAAATATACGTGAATGAAGGCAGCAGAATGTGTTGACTATGTAGGGAGTAGTATGGAAACAACAATTGTTGACTATGTAGGTAGTAGTATGGCACAATAAAGTGTTCCCAACAACCATTGTTTACTATGTAGGTAGTAGTAGGGAACCAGCAAATGTTGACTATGTATGTAGCTGCATAACCTTTACATTTGTGACAATGTGGTAAGTAGTGTAGCACCAGCAATTTGCTTGTTGACTATGTAGGTAATAGTATGGCATCAGCAATTGTTGACTATGTAGGTAGTGCAATGGCACAGCAATTTTTGACTATGTAGGTAGTAACATGGTACCATCCCTACTTTTCTATGTAGACAGTTGTATAGCACCAGCAATTCTTGACTATGTAGGTAGTTGTATGGCACCAGCAATAATAATTGTTGACTATGTAGGTAGTTGTATGGCACCAGCAATTGTTGACTATGTAGGTAGTTGTATGGCACCAGCAATTGTTGACTATGTAGGTAGTTGTATGGCACCAGCAATTGTTGACTATGTAGGTAGTTGTATGGCACCAGCAATTGTTGTCTATGTAGGTAGTAGCATAGCACCATCAAATGTTGTCTATGTAGGTAGTAACATGGCACCATCACTAGCTTTCTATGTAGGTAGTTGTATGGCACCAGCAATTGTTGACTATGTAGTTAGTAGTATGTCAATTTGACTATTTAGGTAGCATAGCACCATACAATGTTGACTATGTAGGTAATAGTATGGCAACATCAATTGTTGATTATGATGGAAGTGGAACAGTTTTATACCGATTCTCCTCGATGTCCTGCTACTCATACAACGGAAAATTGTTTCGAAAAAAATCACGACTTATGTCATTGTACACTCGTCAACTGCTGAGACAAGACCAGCCTTGTACAAGTGTTGTAACCGTTGACACTCTCACGACACACGTACAAACACGGTCAACCGTTGGCATTATCAGCACACTTGTACAATCACTGTCAGTAGATGACATAATCTCCACATGTGTACAATTGCTGCCAACTGTTTATTCTATCACAAAACGTGTGCAATCACGTTCACCTGTTGACACTATCAACACACGGACAATCATGTGCAACCGTTGAACCTACCTACCGTCTTTGCAAAACGTGCCAGTCAGTCCAGCATTGCAATCGAAGCATTGACCATTGACGTGGCACAAGCTGTCTTTACAACCAGTGTGGCAGGTTGTGTCACAGTTAAGGCCATAGTAAGGATTCGCACAGTCTGTAGGAAGATAGGGATTGGGGAAAAGTGTGGGGGAGAGGGTGAAAAAAAGTATTCACTGGAACAGAAAATATAAAGGAAATGGGAGACTAAATGCTACATTTTTACCTGACATATCAAATGAGAAATAAGGCTGCAAGATTTTTAAGTTTAAAAATTGCATAACTTAAGAGGAATTATAATTGATTAAAAGGTGAACTGTAAAATAATGAAGGATATAAGCTTCTTAATTACCAGATTGTCATAAATATTTTTTGTTCTTCTATCACTCACCAATGAGATTCGTCCTATAGATCCCTTTTTGAGTAATGTTTTTTAAATGTAAATATTAAAATTAAAAATGAAATTCAGCTGACGGAGCCTTTCATTGATTCCAACTACAGTTTAAGTAAGCTTATCCTTGCCATTTACAGCATCTAGATATAAGAGGCTTTCATTGATTCCAACTACAGTTTAAATAAGCTTGCCATTGACATCATCCACATTTAAGAGCCTTTCATTGATTCCAACTATAGTTTAAGTAAGCTTACCCTTGCCATTGACATCATCTAGATATAAGAGGTTTTCATTGATTCCAACTACAGTTTAAGTAAGCTTACTCTTGCCATTGACATCATCTAGAGGCTTTCATTGATTCCAACTACAATTTAAGTAAGCTTACCGTTGCCATTGACATCACCTAGATATAAGAGGCTTTCATTGATTCGAACTGCAGTTTAAGTAAGCTTACCCTTGTCATTGACATCATCTAGATATAAGAGGCTTTCATTGATTCCAACTACAGTTTAAGTAAGCTTACCCTTTCCATTGACAGCATCTAGATATAAGAGGCTTTCATTGATTCCAACTACAGTTTAAGTAAGCTTACCCTTGCCATTGACATCATATAGATATAAGAGGTTTTCATTGATTCCAACTACAGTTTAAGTAAGCTTACTCTTGCCATTGACATCATCTAGAGGCTTTCATTGATTCCAACTACAATTTAAGTAAGCTTACCGTTGCCATTGACATCACCTAGATATAAGAGGCTTTCATTGATTCGAACTGCAGTTTAAGTAAGCTTACCCTTGTCATTGACATCATCTAGATATAAGAGGCTTTCATTGATTCCAACTACAGTTTAAGTAAGCTTACCCTTTCCATTGACAGCATCTAGATATAAGAGGCTTTCATTGATTCCAACTACAGTTTAAGTAAGCTTATCCTTGCCATTAACAACATCTAGATATAAGAGTCTTTCATTTATTCCAGCTACAGTTTAAGTAAGCTTACCCTTGCCAGAAACATCATCTAGATATAAGACAGGTGAAGGTTAAACTGTAGCCAGTTTAGACCCAAAATCTGAGCAAACACATTTCGATTTCATTCAACATTTTATCAAGCGCTAAGCAATACGACAAGTTAGCCCAATCAATACAAAGATTTAAAAGCAAGTCGACATTTAAGTCCAATCCATACCAACATTTAAAAGGAAGAAAACGTGTGAGTTAATCAATACAAAAATGTAAAAGCAGTGCGACAAATGAGACCAACCCCCATAGGCAATGAATTCACACAGATAAATTGCAGCCCTCTCATCCGCCTTCTCGATGGTAAGTACAACTTTCACAATGGGTTCCTTGGTAGCCACAACGACGTTGTAAATTATCTTATTTTCATTGGAGGTGTCTTGATGCTTGAAGACTTCCTTTTTGTTTTCTCCAAAGCCGCGCAAGAGAAAGCCTCTCATGAACTTTCGATTATCATCTGATGGTGTTAAGGCGAAAAGGGAGGGGGGGGGAGGGGACAAAACACCAACGTTTTTTGAAAACGAATTGGTCAGAAAATGTTTTCGCTAAAGTGTTTTATCAAATTACTTAAAGGTAAAAATATTTCTTAATTTATGTGACGTTTCTAGTCTGCATGTCGTAATTGTGGAATGCTACATGCATGGATGTTGTGAGCTACAAATGGAACAGAAAATCTGGCATACTGATTAAAGCGAATCAAACCGTTAAAATTGGTGTAGCCAAGTAAAAGCATGACAATGTATATTATGAAAAAACCGACCACGACAACAGAGACACACACAACATAATTATGAAATAACCGACCACGACAACAGAGACACACACAACATAATTTTGAAATTACCGACCTTTACAACAGAGACACGCAAAATATAATTGTGAAATAACTGACCACGACAACAATTACACACAAAACATAAGTGTGATATGACTGACCATGACAACAGAGACACACAAAACATAATTGTTAAATATCTGACCACGACACCATAGACACAGAAAACCTAATTGTGAAATGTATACACAAAAAAACATAATTGTGAAATGATTTACCACGACAAGAGAAACATACAAAATAAGATTATTATGAAATAATTGACCAAAACTCCATAGACACACAAAATATAATTATGAAATAACTGACCACGACAACAGAGACACACAAAACATAATTCTATGACTCGGTATTACAGCATATACGCGTTAAAGAAAATTAAATGATAACATTATTGGTAATATGCTTTAAAAAATCAATCATACCTGCAAACATACATAAAGGCATGCACACATAAAAAACATAATTATATACTTAATTACATAAATACATACGGGGTCCTGGTCAAGCGCCCAGGCGCCCAGGCGGGGGACTTGGGTGAGGGGCCCGTGTGGGGGCCGTCCTAGCAAATGGGCATCTCCAACGTGCCACTCCGAGGCCGACATGTCGGACCGGGGAGGGTTAATTTGGGGGTGGGGGCATAAGAGTCTAGACTCGCCCTGCTGACGCCATTTCTTAATGTAACATATAACATCTTATTGGTTAGCAAAGTCTAAACAAATGGAAACGCCTACTACTGACCAAGTGTGGTGTGGATAACAATTTTGTAGATGATCTGGGGGGAGTTGAAGCGGACTTCCCATGAAGGACTGGAGTCGTTGATTTGCGTCACGGCACAGTCTGAGATCTCTCCGTCCACTGCGTCACCTGAATAACTTTTGACACCCCTAGAAACATTTTCGCTAGACATTCTTGTTGGCTGTTTAAGAGCCACGTTACGTCCTATAGTGTATAACAAAACTGACACGTTACGTCCTATAGTGTATAACAAAACTGACACGTTACGTCCTATAGTGTATAACAAAACTGACACGCTACGTCCTATAGTGTATAACAAAACTGACACGTTACGTCCTATAGTGTATAACAAAACTGACACGTTACGTCCTATAGTGTATAACAAAACTGACACGTTACGTCCTATAGTGTATAACAAAACTGACACGTTACGTCCTATAGTGTATAACAAAACTGACACGTTACGTCCTATAGTGTATAACAAAACTGACACGTTACGTCCTATAGTGTATAACAAAACTGACACGTTACGTCCTATAGTGTATAACAAAACTGACACGTTACGTCCTATAGTGTATAACAAAACTGACACGTTACGTCCTATAGTGTATAACAAAACTGACACGTTACGTCCTATAGTGTATAACAAAACTGAGACAAATTACACATTAAATACACGGCGACCAGGCGTAAACAAAATGTTTACTTATTTTGCGGAGAGGTCTTTGGAGCTTTTTTTTTTGTTTAATGACAAAACCATTAGGATTTTGTGTTTTAAACATCATTTTCCTTCTCTTTTAGCTAAAAGTGAAAACTAATGTCTTTTGTACTCTTCCTCCTGATTTGTAGATGTAGCTGGAATTTTACATATATTATAGGAATTGTACAGTCCTTTTCAGGATTCAACGCTAGTAGGAGAAATCAAATGACAGGCTACCCTGGGCAGCATATTTAGAAAGAATGTCAATGACAGGGGAGTGAAGAAGGTACATCACTAAAATCCCAAGAAGAAAACGCCTCCAAGGCAGACCTATGCTTAGATGGATGGATGATGTGGATAAAGGTAAATGCAAACATGAAAGAAAAGCATTATTTAGGTCTCCGAGTCGCAGGAAGTAGTGAGGCAAGCAGAAACCAGTCGTGTGCGGTAGCGTCTCATAGATCAATGGATGGATTTTCAATTAAAAAAAAAAAACACAACTTATCTTTGGTACAATTAAAATAGAGAAAACTGTTCTACTAATTCAATAAACAAAACATTAATCTGTGACTACCCTAGTTCACAAGTTTAGCAGCAAAAATTATCATATTTTACCACCTATTACCATATTGTGCCTTATATTACCGTATATTGCCTTATATTACCATATAGTGCCTTATATTACCGTAAATTGCCTTATATTACCTTATAGTGCCTTATATTACCGTATATTGCCTTAGATTACCTCCACTGACATTAATTTCACAGATGACCCGATGACGGTTCCAGGTCAGCGTCACAACCCTGACGAATTCATCCACATTGCAAGCGATGTCCACTGTCAAAGTGTCGATCTCAGCATAAGAAATATCCGAGCAATTTAACTCGTTTTTATTGGCGTCAAACAATGTCAGAGAGAAGTTCTTCGAAACGTCTGGGATTTTTTGTTAATAAAAATATATTTGAAATGATTAATTAAAAGCAATATTTTTTATGAAAAATAATTTAGTATTTATAACCTAATAAATCGAAATAAAACATTACAAGCAGTTCGTATGGGAGCCAAAAGTTTGTTTTCATCGGAACAAGTGTTTGGTCGAGCAAGAGTAATGGTTTGAAAAGCGATGGCCTTCACAGTAACAAGATGTTTCGACATACACGTAACTCACTGTGGGGGGTGGGGGTGGGGGGTCTGTGTCTCGTCCCGTTAAAAAGTTATTATGTTAGCTTTGTCAGCTTAACTCAGTTCCGCCTGACACTGTGTCAGCTCAACTCAGTTCCGCCTGACACTGTGTCAGCTCAACTCAGTTCCGCCTGACACTGTGCCAGCTCAACTCAGTTCCGCCTGACACTGTGCCAGCTCAACTCAGTTCCGCCTGACACTGTGTCAGCTCAACTCAGTTCCGCCTGACACTGTGCCAGCTCAACTCAGTTCCGCCTGACACTGTGTCAGCTTAACTCAGTTCCGCCTGACACTGTGTCAGCTTAACTCAGTTCCGCCTGACACTGTGTCAGCTTAACTCAGTTCCGCCTGACACTGTGTCAGTGAACTAGATGGATAGGAAATCTGACTTTCGTTTACTCATGTCAATTTCCGTTGCTTTTAGGAAGATGTCTATTTTATTTAAAGTATTTAAATCTTTTTTTTTCTGCCCATCACCAAAAGTTTTCACTCTTGAAAGTTCACAGACCATTAATTATTGTTGTAGTCTTTCGTCTGACGTTCTAGCAATATATCCTCCTCGTCTTGATTGCCCTTTGCTCACAACGTGTCAGTGCTGTGTTTAAAAAAAAAAGGCTTCTACATCCATGCACTTATTCACATATTTACCATTAAAGTGAACTGGAACCGTTAGATATACTTACCGTGCTCTTGCATAACGGCTCTGAATTGTTAACTAGATCCGTTAGATCTACTTACCGTGCTCTTGCACAAAGGCTCTGAATTGTGAACTGGAACCGTTAAATCTATTTACCGTGCTCTTGCACAACGGCTCTGAATTGTGAACTGGAACCGTTAGATATACTTACCGTGCTCTTGCATAACGGCTCTGAATTGTTAACTAGATCCGTTAGATCTACTTACCGTGCTCTTGCATAACGGCCCTGAATTGTGAACTGGAACCGTTAAATCTATTTACCGTGCTCTTGCACAACGGCTCTGAATTGTGAACTGGAACCGTTAAATCTACTTACCGTGCTCTTGCATAACGGCTCTGAATTGTGAACTAGAACCGATAGATCTACTTACCGTGCTCTTGCATAACGGCCCTGAATTGTGAACTGGAACCGTTAGTTCTACTTACCGTCGTTCTGCACAACGACTCTGAGGAACGTAAACTGGAACGGTTCGAACACTGCAATTCTGATTTCTTTAACACCCTCCGAGTCTAGGCATGAGAGCGTGTCAATGTCTGAGACAAATGGGACGCTGATGTCTGCCAAAGAGGTCAAGTCTCCTAGTTTTAGAAGTATTTGATGTGCACATGATCAAACTTTTTAAAACCAACAAGAACAGCAAGAACGACAATAACATAAAGAACAAAAACAACAACACCAACAAGAACAGCAAAAAACACTTTTTGCAAAAAAATCAACAATGTGTTCGTCAATTAATAAAAAACTAAACATTTTGACCACCCTATCTATGGTATAAAATTGTTAACCTCCCTCTTTATGGTATACAATTGTTAACCTCCCTCTTTATGGTATACACCCCTCTTTATGGTATACAATTGTTAACCTCCCTCTTTATCGTATAAAATTGTTAACCTCCCTCTTTATGGTATACAATTGTTAACCTCCCTCTTTATGGTATAAAATTGTTAACCTCCCTCTTTATGTTATAAAATTGTTAACCTCTTGACACGTGAAGCAATCTTAAACAAGGTTTAAAAATACTTCAATTCACTTGTTTGCCAATTTGACGATTCCGAACTAATTGTATTCATTTTCACAATCAAAAATAGTAATTTATAAGGTGAATGTTTAGATATAGGCATTAAAACTTGTCCATGCTGACCAGTGGTTCTCAAGTTCTTTTCAATCACCGCCCTTTTTACACCACAGATATTTATCAAGGTCGAAAGTGATCCTATCAAATTATATATACTTTTAATTTTACAAACATAATTCTGATATAATATAAGACCGCCCTCTTTGGTGTCCCAGACACCCCTCTACAAAACTAACAAAGTGTCTAACAAACTACTGCTACAAAACTAACCATGTGTCGACCTACTTCTACAAAACTAACTATGGGTCAACATACTTCTACAAAAGTAAACACGTGTCGACCTACTTCTACAAACTAACCATGTGTCAACCTACTTACGATATTGACAGTTGGGACCGAACCAGCCATCCCAGCATACACCAGGGGACTCGGTGCAGCGCCCCCGTTGGTCGCACGTGCCTTCCAGACAGTGGCACTGGAACTCGCAGTTCGGACCGAACCAATCCAACGCACAGCTTTCTTTCAGGAAATAAAACACCGTCAAGACTCTTTAGAAGACTTTCACATAAAGATTTGTTGGTTTTTTGTTTTCTTTTTCAGGATCTAAGTAAAGCGTTTCTAGGACATTTGCTATCCCCTGTCTAAGCGTTTACCAACCTTCAATCAAAACACATACTAATGCTGTAAAAATTTAAATTTACTAACCTTTATTCTATCACCAACTATGCTGTAAACTTTACATTTACTAACTTCTAATCTATCACTTACTATGCTGCAAAAAATTACATTTACTAACCTCCAATCTGTCAACCACAATACTGTAAAAAAATTAGATTTACTAACCTCCTGTGTATCAAATACTATACTGTACAGATTTACATTAACGAACTAACAATATATGAAGTACTTTGTTGTAGAAATATATATTTACTAACAACCTGTATATAATTTACTATGCTGTAAAATATACACCTACTAAGCTTTTAAACCTCCAGTATATCATCTCCTACAATGTAAAAATATAACAGCTTATCCTTTGCAAATAATTTACAATTTTGTATCTACAGGATACGTTAAGTTAAGGGATATATATTTATATAAGTCACATACGAGCATCCGCACAAGAGACAGTCTGAAGTATTCGAGTGATCAATGCAATCTTTATCATGTTCACGGCTGACTCAGTCATGACTTTTGAAAGAAACCAAACAAATAATTATATATATTATTTATTCTGCTTGGAACTTTGATCTTGTTTGTTATTTACTCAAAACATTATTATGTCAGGTTGAAAATGTGCAATCTGTAGCAGTGCGACGCTGTGCCTTCTACACAAAGTTACGGGAAATTCAATTTTTACTATGAAATTGAAATGGGTTAGTTTATTTTTAGTGTCGTAAGCTAATGGAGGAATTCTTATTCTTATATTTGTTAATGGCCCACTAGCAATGTATTGATTGTTCTAGCTCCTGTGTATGTAAAGTGGATTCGTACCGTTTCTGCGCTTCGTATTGAAGAGAATATTTCACTTGTTGCAAGGTACTCAGCGAGGGTATCATGAACTGGGGGATAGAAGGCCTGAGGCAATAAGCACTTAAGTTTGAAGTATTGTAGCCTCATCTATTCCTCTTGAAAGCTTGTTCCAGTCCCCGAAGGTCGTTGGCAGGCATAAGCAGTTCTTGAACTGTGTTACTCCTGGTATGAGCCGGGACTGCCTGTCATGGTCACGTCGCTGTCAAGGGTCAAATATTAATGTTGTTATTTTTGTGTCATAAACGGAAAGTATTATTTTTAGTGTCGTAAACATTTGGTCATTATTTGTGTGGTAAACTTATGGTGTTTTTTTGGTGTGGTAAACGTATGCTGTTATTTACACCAGTTATAAAATCATCGAATATAAATGTGGAGTTTGAAAAGTGAATTAATGAGAAAATAGCAGTTTGAAGAACTAAAATTGCCTAAATATATATTTATGTTCGGAAATAAATGAACACTTCATTTTTTTTTTTAAATGGGCATTTGCGATTTTATTTAAATACATTGGTGGATCCCTTTAAATAGATACTATAATAACGCATCAAGTTCATTGGTTTACCATTATACACATCATGTAACTCAATCTGGGTACCCAGCGCTCACTATCAAATCTTACCATGTGGCGACAAACCGAGGTGAGCATAAATATGTTGGTGTCACTTGTCACGGTCAGATCGCGTGAGTTTTCCTGTGTCTGCTTCTATGATGTTAACAGAGCAATCGTGGGTGTGTTTTTGCCCGTGTGCTCCAAGAGTTTTCTCTCGGTCATGTATGACCGGTGTGGTGAGTCGGGAGGAACCACGTGATGAGAGGGACGGGGGGAGGACGTTAGACAGTGGTGAGTCTGTGGATAAGGTGCATGATTTTAGTCTTGTGAAGAGAGTGATTTTTTCTATGTCTGACAGAGGACGTGTGTACCTGTATTTTGTATAGTATGTGCAGCATTTCTGGATACATTTTTTAAAATTCTGAATACCAGAGATTATTTCCTATGCATTTTTTCCACTTTCATGCATATGGAGCCAATAAATAATAAGAAACCTGAATTTATGCATCGTTTGTTTTAATATTTGGATTTTTCATATCATTAGCTCTGTAGGGGCTAGAAAAAAAGGGGCTCTAGGCTCTTACAGATTGTTCTGTTGCTATTCCGTAGAGGACCGACCTCTAGACAACGTACTTCACATCAAATCACTGGCATAGAAATGATGGAGTAAGGGGTTATATTGTTATCAAAATATGGATTGCCGGTATTTACAGAAAACTGAAAGTTTGTTCGAGTTTTCGTGATTGTTTAGGATGGCAAAAGTATTACCCACTACAAGGGTTCAATAAACCTAGAAATGTAACTGAATAGTTTCAAGCAATTTAGCTGTTTAGTTCCAAGAAGACTGAACTGTTTAGTTCCAAGTAATTTAAATGTTTAGTACCAAACAGATTTTTCTTGATTCCCAAAATTAAAAATGTATTTCTCTCTTTCCTGTAAAAGTCGTTATGGTCAACGTTTGTACAACATCCTACTTAAGCCTCGAATTATCGACAAAGGATAAGATGTCATAAGATAAGATCTCATAAGATAAGATGTCATAAGATACGATTAGATCAAAGCTACTGAACCAAATAAAACAACCAGTGTGTTCCCTATCAATATGACGTAACTCATGGTCATCACTGTAATACTGAGCAATTGAACACTATAAAAGTAAATTGATTGAACCTTCTGGTGACCAATAGAATGCAGAGCGACGGAACACCACAATGGCAAACAGAGTGACCGTTGTGGCCACCGCTAACATACAGGGGATAGGAACACTAAAAATGTAAACTAAGTGACCGTTGGGGCCACCACTAACGTACAGCTCAGCGTAACACTTCAAACATACTTTGAGTGTCCTTGGTGAGTTGGGGGAGTGAGAAGAGAGTAGACATTTTAGTGACCGTTGGGGCCACCACTAACGTACAGCTCAGCGTAACACTAAAACATACTTTGAGTGACCTTGGTGAGTTGGGGCAGTGAGAAGAGAGTGGACCGCATTATTTAGGGGCGCCAACGTAACTGAAATTCCTTAAACCATAGCGTATGACGTTTGTTTAAGACATACACATTTAAATTCGTTTACTTTAACATAAGATAATCACATCTGATGTTTGCGTTACATCGTCAAAGGAGACATTGTACAAAAAAAAACAGTAATTATATATATATATACTAGAATACATGACCCGATTTTATCGGGATAATAATAATAGGTCATTTGCAATAATTTCTAACTGCTATTGCAAAAAAATTATCCCAATTCATGACTTTTAAAATGTATTGATATTTACTTTTCTAACATCATAAAGTATAGAGAAGTGTTTATATGCTGTATATGATACGGGTACCCTTTAGCCGCTCATGCTCCTAAACTACTTTTCCGCCTCTAAACATGGCCTTATATTACCCAGTCTAAATTATAACTAATTGTATCATTTTTGTCACTAAAGAAGTGTATTCAGGGACAATTACTACGCTAGAGAAATAATTTAGCTTTACCCTTTTTCGTTCCCTTGAATTACAATTTTTTTCTTTCAAATTTAAAAAAACAACCTAATTTTAAATTTAGAACAAAAACTTGATAAAATGATATAAACGTATTTTCTATTACAGGAATTCGAAATATGTTGACATATTCTTCAAAAATTTAAACACATTTTAGACTTTTTTTAAAAGTATACATTATAAGAAAATCGTAAAACAAATAATTCTTTCATCTGAGAAGAATATCACGCCTATCTTAGATTTGACTGTCTTTAAAAAAAAATAAAAAATTGTTAATCTCATAAAAAATATGCATCTCTTTACTTTTTGCAAAGTAACTACAAACATATATTTTCATAAAAAGAAAAAGAAAAAAGAAAATATTAACCCATCTTCATTGGTCAAAATGTAATGTTTATGTGTGTAAAAGGATTGGGTTTTGATATTCATGGATAGACTTGTATAAATGTAGTCACGATTTGTTGACGCCATAGATTTTCTTACTTGTTAAACATATGTGTATTTGTAAAAAGAGAATTTAACATCTATTTTTTTCACAAATGTAACACCAGAGAATTTAAATATATTGACATCCAAGTAAAAATGTACACATCCTTTTTCCTATCTCCTAAATGTATGTACCCAAGAAGGTCAATTATTAATCAAATTAATTCCTTTATTTTGTGATGTTTCTTATATTGCCTTGGCTAAATCAAGATACACATATTTGTAAAAAGACAATGTAAATCTTATTTTTTAACAAATGTAATACCATAGGAGTTAACTCTGATGTAATCCACGTAAGAATTTACACATCTTATTTCCTACCTCTAACATGTATTTACCCAATAAAATTAATTTTTTATCAAATTCATTCCTATACTTTTAGACTTATCTTCTGCTGCCTTGAGCAAACTGAATATACACATATTTGTAGAAAGAGAATGGAACATCTCTTTTTTCACAAATATAATACCATAGTATTTAAATATATTGTCATCCGCGTAAAAATATACACATCCTATTTCCTACCTCCGATATGTATGTACCCAAGAAGGTTATTTATTTATCAAATGAATTCCTTTATTTTGAGACGTATCTTGTGCTGCCTAGGTCAAAGTGACCAACCCCTCCCCCACCCAGATTTAAATAAATTTAGAAAATCTTCCACGGGATTGTAGTTCCTTCCATATCCAAACTAACATATTTTGCAATTCATATGGTTTGTTCTTATGTGTATGAGGCATAAGTGGATTAGTCAATGATATTTAGCTATGGAGTTGCACTGCACTGATTGACTTTAATTAACCGCATTTTCGTATTAGAATTATATTTAAATGTTAGTTTTTTATTACGTAATAAACGTAATAAAGTATATTTATTTTGGAATCAAAAAAGGCAAATTGTTTAAATGTAAAAATATTCAAAGCAAAAATGTGTGTGTGCTTTATTAAATATTTAAAATGCGATAAATTATATTTATTAATTTTATTTTTAAGAAGGGAAAATACATTATCATTTTGGTCAAGCACTGTTATTTAATTTAAAGAAACCTAAGAGTTTTAGCGAAAATGGCTATTCGTGCTATGGCGTCATATGCGTGATTATTTAGAACAAATTAAGTTTTAATTTATTTCGCAATATTAACAGCGCACAAAAAGACGCACTAACAACTACTGATGCTTGGGTTTTTCCGATAAATATGATTACCGCGTAAATCTTAGATCGTGATTTTTCTATTTTTAATTTTTTTTTAAACTGTTAAACACATACACAATAATTAAAATAGTTACTTAGTTGATACTTTAAATGTTTTTTGTAACTTATAATAATACTTTTTTAATTTTATTTTTTTTTTTTTTTTTTTTTTTTTTTTTTTTTTTTTATATTTTTTTTTTTTTTTTTTTTTTTTTTTTTTTT
>CAXITT010000213.1:44617-96449 GCA_964033795.1 Lymnaea stagnalis | reverse complement strand
GGGTGAACTGTACCTGCTTGTATGATTTGTTTAAGTGTAGATTTAGTCTGCAATATTGTGTTGCATGTCAGATATAAATGTTGTTCTGTCTCATCAGCCCCTGTCCTGCAGAGTGGACATTCCATGTGCCTAACCCTGTCCTTATATGGTCTTGATGATACTGGTGTCATGTTGTATATGAGTCTATATGTTATTTCTTTGTCTTTATTTTCGATTTCTTTAATGTGTGTATTTTTAAATGTATTCTTAGTGTTTATTGTTCCATAAACATGTGTCCATTTTATCCTATTGTAGAGTGGTGTTGCTTGTTTCTTTATTAAATGTGTGTACATTTCTTTAGTTGTCTTGTGTATAAGTGTTTCGTTGCCTTTTAATGCTTGAATGCATGCCATATGAAAATCCGATTGTTTTCTTCCCATGTAATGGGGTGTGTTGTTATCAATTTTTATTAACTGTCCTAGCCTTATCCCAATGTAATAATGTGTAAATAAATTTTCCTCCTTCTTTCTAATGGCTTGTCCTATAAATTTAATTCTAAGTGCTTTCAGTTTTGTTTGTATGTCTTGTAAATTAATCCCCCCTTCTTGTTTAGATTGGATTAAAGTTGTATTCTTAATGTTTTGTATTGTTCCTTGAAATATGTAATTCCTGATGTGTAAGTTGATTTGTCTTAAAATGGTTGGTGGAGGTCCCCATATGTTCCCTGTGTATATTGTTTTAGGAATTACATATGTGTTTATGATTGTGCTCCGGCCAAAAATTGAGTGTGCTGTGTATTTATGTCTGTCAATTATCTTTTTTATTGATTTTTCAATCTTTTGCCATGTTTCTGTGTTAGTTTGAGTCTGTTTGATTGAAAAATAAATGCCATATATCCTAAGACTATCTTTCCTTACGATTTCTAAAGCGAAATCTAGTCTATCTTTCCACTTACCTATCCCCATAATTTCAGATTTAGTTATGTTTATTTTAGACCTACTACCTCTTCCAAATTCTTGAAATATTGATATTATTTTTGAAATAGACTTATTATCAATAGGAAAAAAAAGCACATAATATTGCCTACTAAAGTGAGACATTAAATGTAATGAACCAACAGTCACCATAGAACTGTTTTATTATTAATTTATATATCATATATAACAGTATAGAACTTCATTCTTTGGACAAGTCCTTTTAAAGTTCATAACATCTTTTGATGTTTGACAAGACCCATTGGTTCTTCATTTTATCTGTGAGCACTGTAAGTTTTCTGAAATTATTGTCTATAAGAACTTATTTCATGGCAAGAAATGAAGTATACCCATTATGTATTCCTTACTTTTGTTACTCTATGAAACAATATGTGACATGACCTTAAGTTATGGTAACTTTTTTTCTGATATTGATAAATGAGTTTTTCATCTTGCTAATGTGTTTTAGATGTTGCAACAAAAGAAACATTTTATGCATTGTTAGTTGTTCAATAGTTAAGTAATTTTTAAATGGATTTAATTGATAATTGAAATAATCTATACCACAGTAAACTTTTCTACTATGAGAGAATATATATATATTCTTTTAGTTAGTGACAACTGACAAAAAATTAATTATTTTTTAAACTTCTTTTGATAAATTTCTCATTTTATTTATATTGTTTATACAAACAAATAAATATCCCATGCCTGAATTATATTTTAGTTTTTGGATCGACCTATTAACTGAGAATTTAAAATGAAGATTTTAGGTCATCTGAGCTGAAGAAAACCCATGTTCATCTAGATTCTAGAATATAGTGTGACTTTGTTCTGTGCCACTGTTTTGAAAGGGATTCAAATAGTGTCCTCAGAGCCTGGTGTTAAATTGGTATTTTCATCAAGAAAATCAATGTTTCCTTCTTGATTTATTTAAAGATTATTGGCAAAGTTTAGTCAATATATTTCTAAGTATTCGTAAAGCAAGTAGTTTTATCACCCATTTAACCCAAGCCTAAACTTTTGTACATCATCATATGCAATTGTCTCATGTGAAGATTTATATTATATATTATTCAATTAATACACAGACTTAATATCTAGCATTTGAAAAAGATACCTTAAACATTGTTCCCAATGTAAACCATGCAATTAACATATTCAGATAATTGCAATTTAAAGTATTTTATTGTACAAATAGTGTACATTATTTACAAGAGACTTTCGTGGACAAGAAAGTTCCAAATACAATTCCGATACAACAAATCAATAATCTTTAAAAAAAAAAATTGAAATCTAAAGCGACACTGTAATATAAATTAGGGGGCCTATTATTTTTTATAGCGATAGAATTTAAATTTCATTTCAAGTTAATTTTTTTAAATGTTTTTTTTTTCCAAATGCAATAAAATGGACTTTTTGTCTCAATTGACATTTTGCAAAATTGTATTAATATTTTAATTATAATTTTTTAGAAACAGTGTTTGTGAAAACTTTTAAAAAATGTGTCTGTTTAAGTTCAATGTATAATTGATTGTATGTGAGAGATTTTAAAGTTCCCAATTTTTTATTTGCGAGATATAAGGCATATATACCATTCAATCTAACACTACAGTCAAGTCCAATTTATGTTGTTAGTTACTGTTTATAACTTCCATTTAACCTTTTTAATTTTGATTTGTTAAATGGTAGGCATTTTACATGACCCTAATTCTCAGACTTAAATCCTCTTCATAACTTATGGCACATGTTCTTAATCAGCAATGCCTGCAACCCCAGGGGTTGTGGTCTGCTGGAGGACACAAACATATTTTTAGCTTAAACACATAAAGTACCAAATACTATAAGATAAATTGAAAAATGCATGCCTAAAGTTCTTTTTTAGGTACTAACAGAAAACAGTTATCTACTAATCAGAACAACACAAGAAAAAAAAAGACAAGGATATGTTAAAAGTCACTTTCCATTAATTTTGGTTTGGCATAGGAATGAGGAGATAATAATAAGTCAGGAATGAGAAAGGGCTGGTAAAGAAAGCTTGTAAAATGTTCATTAGTAATATGCAATCATCAGCTAAACTTTCACTTCTGAGCAGATTTTTCTTTATGGGGGGAAATTCTAAAAAAAGACAAAATGAAAAGTTATATTTATTAATGTCAAAGTTAATAATGAATGAAGATTAACAGTATTTATGCTTACCACTACCATAAATATCAATTTAGAAATATTGCTTTGTATATAATATAACTGTGCAGGATTTTTCCTCTTAGATAAAAAGATAAGTTAGATCTTACATGAAAGTTTTATTTATTTTGATTAATCTATGAGTATACCAAGTATGGCTACATTTGGACTGGAAATAATAATTCATACCAGGTGTTTCCTAAATTAAAATAAAATATAATGAGTCAATCGGGCACTGGTACCTAGTGCAATTTGTACACCAATCCACCTAACTTTAACAGTTTGGCAAAAGCTGCTAAGTCTAAGACTATTGTTATTTATAATGTCCAGTTCATGTTTATAGTATAGTATTACTTATATGTAATTTAGCTCCTCTTCTTGAATGTATCCATTAGGATATCCAATATATTTATTTAAAAAAAATATTATAGTTTTTATTTAAGTATAAATCTATGTATCTCCTTTATGTCCTTTATATCATTCAAGCAATTGCGATAAATCTATTGTCATTTCTTATTTATATCTGAGTCATTACAACGCTTTTAAAATAGTCCGTTTTGGCCGTAGGCCCTTGATTCTTTTTTTTTTTTTCATTATCCTTAATTACTTTCTTTATATGATCTATATGAATATACTTTCAATCAGCGCTAATGCATGCGTCAATAAAATTATAAATCAAATATAAATACAAACATTTCAGTTTGTATGTAACATAAATTAGTAGCGTTCTGAATTGATACAACCAATCTACAATATTTTCTGCTGTGGCCAGGGACCTTAATATACCTTTCAAAAAAAAAAAATTGTTATAAAAAATAAAAATTGTATGCATTCACATACAATAGATCTGGTGCGAAAAAAACTTTTGTGAATTGATGTGTGCACGACCTCAAATGTTTCTAAATTAAAACACTTATTTTTCCCTTGTTTCGTATTGTGCTTGGGCCCAAAATCTGTTTTCTAAAAAGAGCTGTTTGATTATATAATTTAAAAAAGAGCTTTTACATGGATGAATGGAATTTAATCAAACACAAAGAGCGACATTTCAGTTTGTGTGTTACATAGTAAAAAGATTTGACTTAGTACCACCATTGCACACTATTATTTTTTAAGCAAGGTGGCCCTACATTCGTTTTTAGGTACTTTATAGTAGCTATAAAAACATAATTTGTGTTTTTGTTCCTATACCATTAATTTGATTGCGATAAGACGTTCGCGAGGTACTGTGCCACGCCCAGAAATGTTTCTAATTAAGTACACACTTATTTTATAATAGTCATTTTTGGCCTGGTTCCCTTTATATCATTTTTGTTTTCTAATTTGCACCATTAAAATATGATTTCAAACTGCGCTATTGCTGGGTCGATGGAATTGAATCAAATACAAACAACGATATTTCAGTTGCTTTGTGACATAATAAGTATGTTTCTAAAATAATAGAACAGTTTTGCAATATTCCTTTTTGAGCCGGGGGACAAATTTCGTTGTTTTTCTAATGTGAGTTCGAACAGAACTATTGCATGGGTTGATGGAATTAAATGAAAAAAAAAAAAAACAACAACCAACCAACAAACAAACAAAAAATATTTTTTTAAAATAAACAAACGAAATATGAGATTATCAGTGACATAATAAGTAGATTTAACATCAGTACAACAGTTTATATTATTCCGTTTCAGGCTGGGGGCCCTGAATGCGTTTTTTTCCCTTTTACCAGCTTATAAATATAATTCCGGTATCCGTTCCCATTCCATTCCTCCATGTGTGATCAAACTTTGTTAAGTCGTTGTGAGCATGTACGTAAACGTTTCTAAATTAGTACAATCATTTTAAAATAATCCTTTAGGGACCTGGGGCACTAAATTATTTTTGTCGTATAAGAGCAATGTAAATATAATTTCTAACAGAGCTAATGCATGGTTGGATCAATTGCTACAAGCGTGTTGACTAAATTTTGAAAATCCGCTGTTTTCAAATGTACAGCTGTAAGTGGCCTGCTCACTTCTCATATGGACAGCTGTAAGTGGCCTGCTCACTTCACATATGGACAGCTGTAAGTGGCCTGCTCACTTCTCATAAGGACAGCTGTATGTGGCCTGCTAACTTCTCATATGGACAGCTGTAAGTGGCCTGCTCACTTCTCATATGGACAGCTGTAAGTAGCCTGGTCACTTCACATATGGACAGCTGTAAGTGGCCTGCTCACTTCTCATATGGACAGCTGTAAGTGGCCTGCTCACTTCTCATATGGACAGCTGTAAGTGGCCTGCTCACTTCTCATATGGACAGCTGTAAGTGGCCTGCTCACATCTCATATGGACAGCTGTAAGTGGCCTGCTCACATCTCATATGGACAGCTGTAAGTGGCCTGCTCACTTCTCATATGGACAGCTGTAAGTGGCCTGCTCACATCTCATATCGACAGCTGTAAGTGGCCTGCTCACTTCTCATATGGACAGCTGTAAGTGGCCTGCTCACTTCTCATATGGACAGCTAAAAGTGGCCTGCTCACTTCTCATATGGACAGCTTAAAGTGGCCTGCTCACTTCTCATATGGACAGCTGTAAGTGGCCTGCTCACTTCTCATATGGACAGCTGTAAGTGGCCTGCTCACTTCTCATATGGACAGCTGTAAGTGGCCTGCTGACGCCACGAAAAGACTTTTGACTTATTCTTGTACGCACCAGACGAAAAAAAAATATTTTTTTTTTGAAATATAAAAAATTATTTAAAAAATGTAAATAAAACCCAAACCCTTCCTTTCATTGAGTGACAGAACAACGCATTCCGGGTTCTCGTTAGTTAAAACTAGAGAATACGTGTGACATACGTGTGAGAAGAAGGAGAGACTTTATTGGCTCTATGTTAACCAATAGAAATGTTGGGCAGCCATGCTGTTCATTGTATCCCTAATGGTAGGGACCGAATCGAAATCAAGCTGATTATTAATTAAGAATCATAAATCCGCTACTAACAGAAGGAAAAGTGACTAACATTGGTTAAGCATATTTTGTATTATATAAATGTCCCTTTCAATTGAATTTTTTAGTTTCTTAAATTCTAATTATGGAATAAAAGTAAAGTTATTATTTTAATATTAAATTTTGTGAGGTCTACATTGTTATTAATGTTTAAAATGATTTTGCAAATTACGCTTTGATAACAAAAATAAAATTAACATCTGTAATATTATACTCAATTTTACGTAATTAAAGACTTTTAAAAAACGAAAGCAATTGTTTCCCTTGGAAAAGAAATTGTCTTTAATGCTCTTAAAACTCGTAAATACTAATAGACCAATTGATAGAACAGAAAACACATATTTATTAATTTATTAATATTTTGAATTGGTGTGAGTCAGCTCCAGCCATAATTGCAATTTAACAATTTAAAACGTTTTATTTAATGATTATACAAAGACTACTTAAGTATGTAAAAAAAAACTATTTAAAAGTAAACTTGTTAAATTTTAAGTAAGCAAAGTAAGCAATGTAGTTTTTTGTCGAGGAGGTTAGGTAGTTGGTATTGTTGAGGAGGGGAGACAGTTGATTTTGTTGAGGATGTGATAGAGTTGGTTTTTCTTTAAGGAGGTTAGATAGTTGGTATTGTTGAGAATGTGAGGTAGTTGATTTTTTTGGGGAGGAGAGGTGGTTGGTTTTGTTGACGAGTTGAGGTTGTTGATTTTGATGAAGACGTGAGATATTTTTTTTTTTAGTAGGTGAGGTAGATACTTTTTAAGACGGTGAGGTAGTTGGTTTTGATGAGAGAGTGAGGCTGTTGGTTTGGTTAAGGAGGGGATTTAGTTGGTGTTGTTAAAAATGAATGGAAAATTGCTTTGTTGAGTAGGTGATGGATTTGGTTTTGTTGAGGAGTAGAGGTAGTTGGTTTTGTTAAGGGAGTGAGGCAGTTCAATTTGTTGTGGAGCTAACAGTTGGATTTCTTGAGTAAGTGAGGTAGTTGTCTTTGTTCGGGAGGAGAGATACTTGTCTTTGTTCGGGAGGAGAGGTAGTTGTCTTTGTTCGGGAGGAGAGGTAGTTGTCTTTGTTCGGGAGGAGAGGTAGTTGTCTTTGTTCGGGAGGATAGGTAGTTGTCTTTGTTCGGGAGGAGGGGTAGTAGTCTTTGTTCGGGAGGAGAGGTAGTTGTCTTTGTTCGGGAGGAGAGGTAGTTGTCCTTATTTGGGAGGAGGGGTAGTTGTCTTTGTTCGGGAGGAGAGGTAGTTGTCTTTGTTCGGGAGGAGATGTAGTTGTCTTAGTTTGGGAGGAGGGGTAGTTGTCTTTGTTCGGGAGGAGAGGTAGTTGTCTTTGTTCGGGAGGAGAGGTCGTTGTCTTTGTTTGGGAGGAGGGGTAGTTGTCTTTGTTCGGGAGGAGAGGTAGTTGTCTTTGTTCGGGAGGAGGGGTAGTTGTCTTTGTTCGGGAGGAGAGGTACCTGTCTTTGTTCGGGAGGAGAGGTAGTTTTCTTTGTTCTGTGAGGAGAGGTAGTGGTCTTTGTTCGGGAGGAGAGGTAGTTGTCTTTGTTCGGGAGGAGAGGTAGTTGTCTTTGTTTTGGAGGAGGGGTAGTTGTCTTTGTTCGGGAGGAGAGGTAGTTGTCTTTGTTTGGGAGGAGAGGTAGTTGTCTTTGTTAGGGAGGAGAGGTAGTTGTCTTTGTTTGGGAGGAGAGGTAGTTTTCTTTGTTCTGGAGGATAGGTATTTATCTTTGTTCGGTAGGATAGGTAGTTGTCTTTGTTCGGGAGGAGAGGTAGTTGTCTTTGTTCGGGAGGAGGGGTATAGTCTTTGTTCAGGAGGAGGGGTAGTTGTCTTTTTTCGGGAGGAGGGGTAGTTGTCTTTGTTCGGGAGGAGAGGTAGTTGTCTTTGTTTGGGAGGAGGGGTAGTTGTCTTTGTTTGGGAGGAGGGGTAGTTGTCTTTGATCGGGAGGAGAGGTAGTTGTCTTTGTTCGGGAGGAGGGGTAGTTGTCTTTGTTCGGGAGGAGAGGTAGTTGTCTTTGTTCGGGAGGAGGGGTAGTTGTCTTTGTTCGGGAGGAGGGGTAGTTGTCTTTGTTCGGGAGGAGGGGTAGTTGTCTTTGTTTGGGAGGAGGGGTAGTTGTCTTTGTTCGGGAGGAGGGGTAATTGTCTTTGTTCGGGAGGAGAGGTAGTTGGTTTTGTTCGGGAGGAGGGGTAGTTGGTTTTGTTTGGGAGGAGAGGTAGTTGTCTTTGTTCGGGAGGAGAGGTAGTTGGTTTTGTTCGGGAGGAGGGGTAGTTGTCTTTGTTTGGGAGGAGAGGTAGTTGTCTTTGTTCGGAAGGAGAGGTAGTTGTCTTTGTTTGGGAGGAGAGATAGTTGTATTTGTTCGGGAGGAGGGGTAGTTGTCTTTGTTCGGGAGGAGAGGTAGTTGGTTTTGTTCGGGAGGAGAGGTAGTTGTCTTTGTTCGGGAGGAGAGGTAGTTTGTTTTGTTCGGGAGGAGGGGTAGTTGTCTTTGTTTGGGAGGAGAGGTAGTTGGTTTTGTTCGGGAGGAGGGGTAGTTGTCTTTGTTTTGGAGGAGAGGTAGTTGTCTTTGTTCGGGAGGAGAGGTAGTTGTCTTTGTTCGGGAGGAGAGGTAGTTGTCTTTGTTCGGGAGGAGAGGTAGTTGTCTTTGTTCGGGAGGAGAGGTAGTTGGTTTTGTTCGGGAGGAGAAGTAGTTGGTTTTGTTTGGGAGGAGAGGTAGTTGTCTTTGTTCGGGAGGAGGTGTAGTTGTCTTTGTTCGGGAGGAGAGGTAGTTTTCTTTGTTTGGGAGGAGAGGTAGTTGTCTTTGTTTTGGAGGAGAGGTAGTTGTCTTTGTTTGGGAGGAGAGGTAGTTGTCTTTGTTTGGGAGGAGAGGTAGTTGTCTTTGTTTGGGAGGAGAGGTAGTTTTCTTTGTTCGGGAGGAGAGGTAGTTGTCTTTGTTCGGGAGGAGAGGTAGTTGTCTTTGTTTGGGAGGAGAGGTAGTTGTCTTTGTTTGGGAGGAGAGGTAGTTGTCTTTGTTTGGGAGGAGAGGTAGTTGTCTTTGTTTGGGAGGAGAGGTAGTTGTCTTTGTTTGGGAGGAGAGGTAGTTGTCTTTGTTTGGGAGGAGAGGTAGTTGTCTTTGTTTGGGAGGAGAGGTAGTTTTCTTTGTTCTGGAGGAGAGGTAGTTGTCTTTGTTTGGGAGGAGAGGTAGTTGTCTTTGTTCGGGAGGAGAGGTAGTTGTCTTTGTTTGGGAGGAGAGGTAGTTGTCTTTGTTTGGGAGGAGAGGTAGTTGTCTTTGTTTGGGAGGAGAGGTAGTTTTCTTTGTTCGGGAGGAGAGGTAGTTGTCTTTGTTCGGGAGGAGAGGTAGTTTGTTTTGTTTGGGAGGAGAGGTTGTTGTCTCTGTTTGGGAGGAGAGGTAGTTGTCTTTGTTTGGGAGGAGAGGTAGTTTTCTTTGTTTTGGAGGAGAGGTAGTAGTCGTTGTTCGGGAGGAGAGGTAGTTGTCTTTGTTCGGGAGGAGAGGTAGTTGTCTTTGTTTGGGAGGAGAGGTAGTTGTCTTTGTTTGGGAGGAGAGGTAGTTGTCTTTGTTTGGGAGGAGAGGTAGTTGCTTTTGTTGAGGAGGTGAGGTCATTTTGTTTTAGAAGGAGAGTTAGTTGGTTTTGTAGAGGAGGAGTGATAGTTAGTTTTTTTTATGGAGGTGATCTAGTTAATTTTGTTGAGAAAGTGAAGTAGTTGGTTTTGTTAAGTTTATGAGGCACTTGGTTTTGTTGAGGAGGAGAGGTAGTTGGTTTTGTTAAAGAAGTTAGATTTTTTTGAATAGCTTGTGTAGTTAGTTTTGTTGAGGATGTGAGGTAATTGGTTTAGTTGAGAAGGTGAGTTTGTAAGATTTGTTGAGGAGGTGATGTAGGTTGTTGTGGTGAGGAGGTGATGTGGTTGGCTATGCTGCCAACATAAATACTTTTTTAAGAGATCGGACTTTTTCTGATTGTGCATAATAGCTTAATGGTGGCCATTGAATTGATTGGGTATATTTGCTTAATGGTGGCCATTGCATTGATTGGGTATATTATCCTGATTGTGACAAATATTACTCGATTTTTGATCGGCGATTTTCTCCCAAAAAAAGTCCACTCTCAATGTGTAAATATCAACATTTGAATTCATGACGGTCCTGGTAAATCTTCTCTGCTGTGACATGTTGAATTCATGACGGTCCTGGTTAGTTTTCCTTTCTGTGACATTTGGTTCTATAGACATCAGATGAAAAGCTCGATGTTTCTTGTATAAGTTGCTGGCTATAATTAGATGTTTCTTGTATAAGTTGCTGGCTATAATAAGATGTTTCTTGTATAAGTTGCTGGCTATAATAAGATGTTTCACGCTAAAATTAGGCTTTATTTTATTGTTTCTTTTGTCTTAAATTAGAATATATAATCTTATATTTGCTTTGGTTAATATTATTATGGCGAGTTGTGATTTTGAGTGAAGACAGTTCGTTGAGCTCAGCTGTTTTTATTAAGTTCAGCTATCGTTGTTGTAAAAAAGACCCAAGTTTTGGTTACTGAGATGAGAAGGATCTAAGCATAAGAGAAATGTCATGAAGATTTTGTATTGAAAGTTGTGTGCACTGTAGGTTTGTTACAATAATGCAGAATTGTTATAAGAACATCCATTGTTGGTTGTAGCTTTTATGTGTTAACCAGCTATGGCTCTGTTGTGATTCTTTATTGTGGATTAATTACAATTGTGTTGTTGTTGTTATGTTGGTACAAAATGTACATGTTTTTCAGTGAAGTTAGACAATGAACCAAAAATGAGACCAATTATTTATGTGTTATTGTATATGAGAACAAGCATGGCTGTGTTGGGATGAAGTTAGAAAAGGGTGCCAGTAATGAGACCAAGTATGTCAGTGGTACAGTGAAGTTAGTCAACGTAGACAGTAAAAAGACCAAGTATGGCTGGAGTGGGTGAAGTTAGACAATGGTGCCAGTAATGAGACCATGTATGTTAGTGTTGTGCTGAAGTTAGTCAACGTAGAAAGTAATAAGAACCAGTATATCTGTGGTGGGATGAAGTTAGACAATTGTGTCAGTAATGAGACCATGTATGTCAGTGTTGCAGTGAAGTTAGTCAACGTAGACAGTAATAAGACCAAGTATGGCTGGGGTGGGGTGAAGTTAGACAATGGTGCCAGTAATGAGACCAAGTATTACTTTATTGTAGAGAAGCTAGACAATGATGTCAGTAAAACTCTCTATTGTCTTCAGTGAATTTGAACAAGCTCGTAGTCTATTGGTTTCGAAAAGTTGCTAACACAGGTACATTTTAGACACTGTATTGGCTGAAAAAGAAAATCACTGCTCTATGCAAATGTACTTTCTTATATGAAATATAATGTGAACAAAGATACAAAAAATCTACATATTAAGAAATGCATCATACTATAAATTATTCTTTCACAAGACTAAGTTTCTGGAATTACTATTTCTCCTACCTGATCAATGGCCCTAACTAGAACATCGAAAATGCAACGGAAAGCTAGTCAAGCTCATCTTGTCTCTCTTTGGCCGTAGGTGGATACACCCATTATTTATACTCATTCATTTCGCGTGCCCTGCACTTAAAGGCAGGTTAACGTCATCAGTAGACGTGGGTCAGACCATTGTTTATATAAAGACATGTCAACCTTCATGAAAGTTGGTCAACTAATACGATTGTAAATTTTTCCACTTTTTTAATCTTCAGTGTGTCTCATGGCTGTAATCTTGTAGCTACTTTGAAGTATTTTAAATTATTTTTTAAAAGTAATTGTATGTTCTTTGATTGTTATGTGTTGTTTTTTTCTTTTCAAAATATGCTTGCTAAATGGGATTTTTTATTATTTTTTTACCAAAAAAAAATAAAATAAAATTAAGTCGAAAAAAATATCAAAGCCTTATAAAGAAGGAGGAAAATATGTTTCCAACTTTATCAATAAATTTGATGATTTATTTGAATATGTTCATAACAAACAAAACACTGTACAATTTAAAAAAAAAATAGATTCATAAATAAAAAAGTATTTGTAGACAACACATAATTCAAGGAACATTGCTTGAAAAAATCAAAATTATTTAAAAAAAAAAAAAAATGTTGCAAGGGAAAACATAGTGCATCAAATAATCTCTTAGAAAATCACTGATAAGTATTGATTTAGAATATAAGTTAAGAAAAAAAAATAGCACATTATACTAAATCAACATGTTTATCCCTCCCCGAGCTACCGATCAAATGACGTCATCCTTTGACAAAAATGAGTATGTCAAATTCTTGAGAACAATTTTTGTATTTATTAAAACATAAAAATGTATCAAAAACAAATGGTGCGACATATTCACTGGTCATTTTTCTCTGTTTTTGTTACGTAGCGTTACATTTTTTTGTTTTTGTCAGGTCTCAAAACGGAAAGATGTCGGGCTTTACAGTAACTGTTTCATCTGCAAAGATGTCATTTGTTACAGTAACGGGTTCATCATCAAAGATGTCATTAGTTACAGTAACGGGTTCATCATCAAAGATGTAATTTGTTACAATAACGGGTTCATCATCAAAGATGTTATTTGTTACAATAACGGGTTCATCATCAAAGATGTTATTTGTTACAATAACGGGTTCATCATCAAAGATGTCATTTGTTACAATAACAGGTTCATCATCAAATATGTTATTTGTTACAGTAACGGGTTCATCATCAAAGATGTCATTTGTTACAATAACGGGTTCATCATCAAAGATGTTATTTGTTACAGTATTGGGTTCATCATCAAAGATGTCATTTGTTACAGTAAAGGGTTCATCATCAAAGATGTCATTTGTTACAGTAACGGTTTAATCATCAAAGATTTCATTTGTTACAGTATTGAGTTCATCATCAAAGATATCATTTGTTACAATAACGGGTTAAACATCAAAAATGTCATTTGTTACAGTAACGAGTTAATCATCAAAGATGTCATTGATTGAAGAAACGGGTTTATCTGCAAAAGATGTCATTTGTTCAGAAAATTGTTCATTAATTTCTACATTTTCTTGATGCTGATACAATTATTTGTAATCTACATTGAGATACATACGAGTCTCCAAATTTTGCACAGCATGTTTCTTTTATACATTTCAGTATCAGAAACTTTTAGGAAACTCAATATCCTGTCCTTAGTCATAACGACCTTGCACATTGTCATCGTAAAATGATTCCCTGGACATTTCTTGTAAAATTAAGATCTTGTTAAGTCCTGCATTCATTATAAACCCACTTAGTAGATAAAAATCCTCTTCACTAATTTTCAATTGTTACCAATTTTTGAAAGCAGAAAACGTCTTTGTCAATTGTCCTGCAAACACTGCTTACTAATTTAAAAAAGACGTATTAAAATAGAGCTTAAGCTGTTCTATTTGCTTGTAAAATTTCATTTTATCCTTTCTTGTTTTAAAATCAGGAAGCAATATGCTTTGTACCTCTGGTCTAAAGGCAGCAAGGAGTCTCACAGACTTTGTTATCATAACTCATTTATTGACTATGCTTGATATATTCCTTTCGTAGATAATGTCAAATTAATATTTAAAAAAAAAAAAAATATTAGTTTAGCAAAAATAAAAATTTAAAAAAAAATTACCGTTTAATTAAAAAAGACTTCAAACTATAAAACAATCAGCCCAACTTACTTTTACCTTAACGTTTCATTTAAAAGGGAACACAGCTGATTGTTACTGGGCATAATTAGCCTTGGCCTCCTTTACATTTAGCTCACTGGAACGAAACAATTTTTAAAAAAGTTATACCTTCAAATTAGTTTCCATTAAAATAAATAAATAATGTAATGTATTTTTAAAAAAGTATCTACTTGAACTTGAATGAAACTAATGTTACGGCTAATAATAGTGCTAAGAAAGTATCACAGTATGCGTGAGTTGAGTGTGCATGAAAAAGTAAACAAACCTTGTATACTATTATTTTGATGATAATTTACAGAATTATCGGTATCAGTCACATCTGAAGTGCTGTCTTCTTCAAAAAATATTCCTCTAATTAAGAATAATTGTCCATTTCAAGCTTATAATCAGAATCAGACTCCATAGCAACGCTTTAGTGTGTAGTAACAGTGAATTGGTCTTGTGGCGAAACATGTGCATATTGCGAAAAGGAGAATGTATGAATGGACAAGTTGATCCATTATTTTTTTCAAGATTTAGTAGTATAGACGATTTTTCTTAGTTGCTGAATATAAATTTAACATGCCGAAATAGTAGTCTAAATCTTTATTTTGTGGTTTAATATTATTTTTATATATATTTTAGATTCGTTTTTTTCACCCGCCAGATATGACCGATTTTCAAACGCTAGTCTTTTGAGAGAAATAGATAATATCTTGTTCATCGTATATTACAAATGTAGCAGTACTGTACACTATTCCAAATGGAAATACATTTAAATAATAAAAAAAAACATTGTGTGTTACCAATGCTAAAATGTGTTTAGCTCCCTCTCTCATTTTGATTTGCCAAAACCTCTTGTTAAGTCTACATATGTGAGTATAATATTCTTTGCTATTTCATTGATAACATTTTTCTGTATTAGACAAAGGTTCTATTTCTATTAAAATAACTTGGTTTAATCTTCTGTATTCACAACAGAGTCTTAATTGTCCATTTATTCCTTACTATGACGATAGGAGAAGAATATGCATAATTTGAATTTATTTTCAAATTATGTTCCAATAGATTCTTTATTTCTTCTTATATAGCATTTCTGTATTCATAGGGTTTGATCTTAAATGGAGTTTTATCTGTTACTCTGATGTCGTGTTTTATTACTTTTGTGTTGAACAGTGTATTTGTAATAATTAAACTGTAGTTTTATAATATACATGTTAGCTTCAGTCTGATTTCCTTAGGTATATCTTTGGATAAGGTTATAGCCTTTATAATGTCTTCCTGGTCTAATTCTAGCATAGACATTTTGCATTCTTCATTTCTTTCTGTAACTGTAATATTTGTATTATATTTATAACATTTTCATTCTTCTTAAATTATGATTTTTCTTTACGTTATATACCTTCTTTTGTAAATAATTGTATAGGTTTACGAGATTCATCAAAGTCTCTTAAGCACATCAATGTGAAATAACTTGTTTTTTCCTTTGATACTTATCATGTAATCCACATTACTACGTGTTTCTATCACGGTATGTGGAATTTGCAACGCCTTTTCAAATCTGACTTTCTGTGGTTCAAAAAATAAATACTTTGACTTAAGGTACTTGTCCTCTAATATATATGTTTCTGTTGACCATATCTCAATATATTTTTATTGTGTACGTTTTTCTTAGCACACTGCACAGCATGGATAATTTTTTTTTCTCTTGTCTTGGTTACACGATCATATGCAGAATCAGATTTTTTTATGCAATAAAAGTTTCATATGCCATGTTTCTATTGTCTTTAGGATTAGCTCCAAACACAGGCTCCAAAGGTCAGAAACATATTGTTTCACGTGGTATTTCTCTATAGGCAAAAATTACTAAGGGTAAAAATATCTCTCAATCTGCTTGTTTTTTACAGCTTTCTTTAACATCATCTTCATTAATCGATTTGCTCTTTTTCTGCAACATTTGCTTGTGGTCTGTATCTTGGTGCAAATATAAGTGCTTTATTCAGCATATCTGTGAAAGCTGAAGTAATTTGTGACCTAAATTGATTTCCATCATCTGAGAAAAATATGTCAGGAATCCGAATTTTTTAAAAAAAAAATATAATAGTGTATGGCAAATGCACTCAGCAGTAAATTCCCTTAATGGCATAGCCTCGACCCATCGTGTTGCAAAGTCCATTTTTTAAAAAGTATATTTCTTTTGTCTTTTTGCTATATAACGAATAAAGTTACTTGCAATTTTTAAAATGATCTTTAAGCTAGAACCATCTTTTGTAGTGGAGCCTTGTGTTTTTGCCCTATGTTATTTAACTGGTGATATTCTTTACAAGGTTCTAAGTATTACTTCACATCTTTTCTTCCATTAGGCTAAAAACAGTGCTTAGTAATGCTATGAATTGTTCTGTTTGGACCCATATGTCCTGCCAATGGAATAGAGTGTGTAGTTTTGAGTATCAATTGTGTTAATGGCTCTGGTATTATAATCTGTAATCTAGTTCCATTTTCCTTCATCGTTTTAATTTCTGTTACTAGTAAGCCCTACAAAAGTTCATCTCTGTGCTTCTGTGATGTGTTGAGTTTGCTGTCCACTTGTTTGATGGAGTTGAATACGTTTTTGTCCTCTTTCTGTTCTTTAATTAGTTGATTTTTACTTATGTTCATAATGGTTTCACGTGTTCATTTAGTTCATTTGAATTGGATTCCTGTTGAACATTGTACTTTTGTTGTGCTCTTGTTATCACAATAAGTTCATGCTGCTGATTATGTGGTTTTTTTTCTATGCTTTATTCTTTTGGTTGTCTTTTAAAATGTTAATTAATTATTAGTTCATATTTTAATCCTGTTCAATGTTGTCTTGTGTTATCTTATATGCTTTCTAATTTTATATCATTTTGACTCTAAATAGTTTTGCTTTATGTAGTCCGATAACTTTTCATTTATAGCATTGGCATTAAATCTATGAATGAATTTCTCTATTTTTTCAGTGCCAATCCATTTTGCCATTGTAGTTTATTCGTGTTGTCATTCTGTTTTTCTTCTATTTCATTATCTTCATTAAAATTTACTTTCTAGACATTAGTTGCATTTTGAGAATTCGGTTTTAGGACAATTTACCAAAAAAATATGTGTGTGAGAGTTTTTTTTAACTGTCGCTGAGCTCGGCTCAAAAATTTAATTTTTTTTTTTTTTTTTTTTTTCTTTTTTTTTTTTTTTTTTTGTTTTTTTTTGTTGTTTTTTTGTTTTTTTTTTTTTTTTTTTTTTTTTTTTTTTTTTTTTTCAAACTGGATAGAATTATTTTTTTTTTTTTTTTTTTTGTTGTCTTCTCATCAACCACTCTTTCATTACAATTTCAGAAATATCAGGTTACCAATGATCAATTGTGTTAAATGTTAAAACAAGACAACAGCTTGAATTTTTCTTGCTACCCAATATGTGTCAACCTTACCAATTGCTGTCTGACATAATATAATTTGCCTATCTCCCAAAATAATGTTCTCTTTTGATTATGTGAATTGATCTCATTTCACTAAGGATCTGTCAACAGCAATGTGTCTCTGAAACATCACGCTTTTTTTTAATTAACATAAACTGTATACAAACTTACTATTACTTTACTATTTACAATCGTGGTGACAGTATAATGACTATATGCTCATCTTCCTTTTTCATAAGATTTTATACATGGACTGTTGCTAGGTGAACATATTCTGTTATTTTCTTATCTTACTTTGTGAAATCTCCTGTCTTGATTCCGGTCCTGCTTTCTACTTGTTTGAATACATAAACTATTCTTATTTTTGTAATAGCATTGACTAACCCACTCATGTCTTTAACTTTTCTTTGTTTGATAAAATAATGCAAAAGTTTAATTGCCAAATTAAGTTTGTTATTATAGCCTTTGTATCTTCCATGTTTATTTGTGTCAACCTCATCCATAAAGTAAGATCTGCAAATAATTTATCAGGTCATTCTCATGGAATAACCTTAAACCTGCCTCATTACATTTTTGTGTGCATAAATCATCAGTTTTGCTGAATTGTATTAAAACTTGATTTCTTATTGTTTCAAAGTCATTGATTTCTTTATTTTGTACTAATGCCAAGGAGTCTCTAGCTGAACCTATCAAAAGCTGAAAATAATTCAAACTTCTTGTAACTCTTGTTACTGTTTTTCAAGCTGCGCTGGGTTTCAAGTATTCTAATAAAATATTCAAAATTTGTATTTCATTGTCACATCGTTTAGCTTAATAAGAAGATGTGTTCTAGAATTTTCTGTTTCATTTACTTCTATATCTCCTGCATTAATTGATATGATCGCCTGATTCCAATTTCTTCATTTTCAGGTCATGATATTGTCCTGCTGCCCTTTCTTCTCTTTATTATATCTTCTCTCTTTTAACTATGTATGTTGCCGGCTCACGCGTCGAGAAAAGCTTCTAATTTATCTTTGTAGGCACAAGACGAAAAAAAAACACTGTCTATATAAAAATTATGTTTAAATAAAACGTAATTAAAACACAAAAACTTTCTTTCTTGAGTGGCAGTGCTACTTATTACGGGCTCTCACTCATTAAAATACGGGTGAGAAATTGAGGGAGGACTTTATTAGATTTTTTTTACAGTTAAGTTTCCTAGCTTTTTATTGCCATTTTATCCCTTAAGGTAGGGATCGAATACAAGATAATAAATACTACTGGTAAAAATATAACGGTTCTTAGTTTTTTGTTTTTTGTGTGTGTTTTTTTGTGTGTTTTGTTTCAATTTATTGCATAAATATTATCAACAGTTTTTGGGTCGAACGACCCTTTCACAGGGGTCGCCTAAGGGCATCGGAAAACAAATATATACTTTACACTTATGAGATAACAATGAATATAATTTTGTGGTTGGGAATAGCCACAATGTGAGACCCTGCATTATTGGGTTGCGGCATTAGGAGGGTTGAGAGTCACTGATCTATAAATTTATTTTATGTACATCCTTAAATTAAGGATCGTAATTAGTAGACAACCTCTTAGGTAGTCCTACATTTTTTATTTTTTTTTTTTAATATCTATGAATTCTTTTTTTATAACATTGTTATGCTGTTGCAAATCAGAAATGAGTATTTCTTACCATTAATGCGACATTTTATGTAATCGACCATTTGTCTGCGAGCCAGATGCAGCCGTAGGTTTCAGACCCCTGATCTAGATATTTCATTCCGTATATCCTTAAATAAAGGATCGATTTTAGTTCTTATCGGTTCTTGTTCTAGGAAATGAATAAAAAAACAGTGCTGGAGAAGTACATTTTGTATTATATAAATTTCTCTTACATTTGAAATTTTCTAGTTTTTTTTTTTGAAAACTACTTATAATAAAAAAAAAGTAAAATTATTTTTGTTTAAGTCTAAATGATTATTGTTATTTAAAATGTTATAAAAAGTTTTACATTCACAACAAAAATAAAATTATAATCTCTCAAATTATACTCAATTTTATGTAATAAAGTTTAAAATAAAAAGAATTCAATTGTTTCCCTTGTAAAAAAATATGTATTTTATGCTCTTAAAAAACGTATAAATAATAAAAGATAAATTGATATAACAGAAAAATTAATTATTATTTAATTAATATCTTAAATTGTTAGGAAGGCAGCTGTCGTTGCAATTTATATTTATTTATTTTTTTTTTTTTTAGATTATGATTTAAAAAAGACTATTTAATTATGTACCGAAAAATATTATTTACAATGAAACATATTTAAATGTTAAGTTAACAAAAAATTACACCATTTACTGAAAAAAAATTACATAATATTTTGTGTAAGTTATAGCTACATAGTGTATTTTTTATTAACTTATAGTTAAATTTAGTTAATATTATAAATAAATCAATTAAATTTCTACAGATGTATTAAGTAAGGTATTCCTCTGTCCTTATTGTTTTTTGAATTAGGCTTTGCATTTTAAATCTAAAAATTGTTCTTAATCTAATGTTTATGTAATTATGTTTTTGCTTAAAAGCGTCACATCTGTTTTATCATACATGTTTTCAAACAGTTTTGTACCCCACCCCACCTCGGTTCGGTTCGCAAACCAGTGTGTACGTACATTTCGACATACCCTTTGTTTACTGTGTTTATTTACTAAATATTTCCCTTCATATTAGGATATAACCACTCATGCCATATATGGCATTTAAGAATATAATTTAACCACTCATGCCTGTTTAAATCTTTTAGAATATGTGTAGCACCTTAGTTGCAACATTTAAAGAGTTGCCAGATATCCAACATTACAAACTAACTTACATATTACCTTCATTAGTTTAGACAGTCTTTGAAATCAAGCCACGGGTGTCGGGGCTTTGGTTTTAAAACAAATATGAATTCTATCACTAATTGTCTGTTTTAATGTGAAAGCGATCAATCCATGTGCAGGTGATCTCTAAACGAAAATAAATTTGGACAACACTAGAGACGTTTTGATGTGTTTCATTGAAGCGTAGTACTGTATCTTCTTTGAATTCATTCATACACAAACATCAATTATTGGGTACATATACATCGAGAGTTGTTTTATTTCTTTTTTCTTTAAAGTTGACATTGTGTCTTATCTAAATTCATTCATAAACACACATCATTTCATAGTACATGTACATTGAGAGATGATTTAAACAAAAATATAAAAAAAGATATTTGTTTACTTAAATCTCTAAAATGAACATTGAAACTCTTAAGCTATTTGTTACTTTTAAACAAGATGTGACTATTAAATAATTTAAGACAACTTGACACTGGAAGAGGTAGTGCCTGATAAACACACTCTAGCACGTGCATGACTTCAAAATAACGTCAGACTTAAAATGATTTGAACTTGATCACATTTTAATGTATACTTATTTCCTTTCCTTTTTTATGTTTGCGGGAAAAAAGCTTGATAACACTTAGATCATAAATGGTCTAACCCTATGTAAAGACATTTAGAATGGAATAGGTCTAGTGCTCTTCAAACACACGTATGACTTCATGGGTCTAACCCTATGTAAAGACATTTAGAATGTAATAGGTCTAGTGCTCTTCAAACACACGTATGACTTCATGGGTCTAACTTTATGCAAACACATTTAGAATGGAGTAGTTCTAGCGCTTTTCATACACTCAAGACTTCATGGGTCTAACCCTATGCAAACACATTTAGAATGGAGTAGTTCTAGCGCTTTTCATACACTCAAGACTTCGTGGGTCTATCCGCATGTAAACACACTTCCAACTTCATAGGTCTAATCCAGTGCAAAAGTGAACAGTATTCCAAGACATCCACGAATGTGACTCAAACATTGTCAGTATTTGCTCATGGATGTGAGATAATACGCTCACACATTCACTGCTAGAGGCGGGTCATCTTTTGATAATGCACATTTTGACACATTTTTGTTCAATCTTCTCCTTAGCCCTCGACCTACATGGCATATGTCGACATATAAAATATAGTTTTTTCCACAGACACACAAGAGCCTTTGACCGACAAACTGAGTTTGACCACCTAAAAGCGACATCTTCTTGAATACAACTGATGCTCCGATTGGTGTCCCAGGTGTTCTTTAGTACAATTTCAGCTCTGATTACACACCCTGGCATGTCCCACTCCTCCCCCCCCCACAAAACCAAGGACAATATCCACAGGGGTGTACACATGTTGATCTCATGTCTTCTGACAGCTGTTAAACACATGTCTGGTAAGACATAATCAACTTAACACAGGAGTGAAGTAAGCTATCAGCGGATGCGGCGGTCCATCTTGGGCGTACAAAAGACTTTAGTTTGACTTGTTTGGTCCAGAGCATATCCATGGATGGCTTATATATCAGGTATTTTATTTATGTTTCATGGTTTTTGTATTTGACGACCACAAGGGGCAAAAATATAAAACTTCTTCCCTGACTCTGACGTAGCTATTAATTTTCTCGTTCCCATAATCATGGACTTCAGACGCCCACAAGTGAAATAAATAATAGTAATGATGACAATACATGACATTAGCAAGAGATTTACAACTTTACATTCTACACCATTAAACATTTCCATTTTTTGTGTGCTAGACAATACACTATTTCCAACTTTATGTTCTAGAAAAAACAATAACAAAGACATTCCTATTACAAAGACCTGCTGCAAACAAAGACACACTGATAAAAAAAAAATACCTGCCGATGACAAAGATACGATGATAACAAAGAAATGATGAGTAGGGTGCATTTTTAATATATATTTTTCTCCATTCTATGTTCATTCTCCTTCTCACTCTCTTTCTCTCTATCTATTTGTCTCTTATTTTCTTCCATCTTTCATTTTCGTCAGAAAGAATGTGCCATTAAGAGCCTTGGTGGTGGGGGGATGAAATCTAATCGGGATTGTTATAAAGGGTGTTACCTGTATGTATGACTTGTCAAATTTTCAGCCATTCTAGCTCGAAACTGTAGTTTATTTATACTTTTTACGAAAATCTAATTTCTAAAAAGTGTTTATTACTTTTAACTTTTTTACATAATTATTATTTATTATTATGCGCGTTTTTATACAGCGTGGTACCCCAGCCTTGGGTTGGGCTCACCACGCTGTACACACAATTTAACAAACATAGTAAAAAGCTGAATTAAATAATTGACTTACATTAATTAAACTTTTTTTAAATGTATATAAAGAACTATTTACCTCTCAAACCTAGGCTGGGGTTAAATTACAAAAAGAAATTGTCTTTCCTTCCTTAAAAAAAAATAGTTTATACATAAACTGTGAAATACTCCAATTTCGGCATTCATGTATTGAGGTAACGTTTAAAAAATTTAATCTGCTCCTTTCATTTCCGCTCTCCAATTCTCTCTCTCTCTCTCTCTGCCGTTCTTGTCCCATCTCTTCTGCCCTCTACCAAACGTGACAACCCCCTACTCTGCCCCACCAGCCTATCTTTTACTGGTTATTTAATATGATCCCAATCCGTTCGATCACATTACCGTTTGAGAAAACTTCCTGTCAATCAAATTTCCGTTCGATCAAACTTCCGTTTGATCAAACTTCCGTTTGATCAAATTTCCTTTCTTTCAAACTTCCGATCAATCATATTCCCGTTCGATAAAATTTCTGTTCAACCAAACTTCCGTTCGATCGAATTTCCGTTTGACCAAAATTATGTTCAACCAAATTTAGGTCGAACAATTTTCCGTCGAATAAATTTCCTTGGACGAAATTTCCCGTAACCGTTTCTTTTCATAGCTTCAACTGAAGTGAGTTGATCTTTTGTGGCTGGGGTTAAATTGAATGAAGCATTAGATAAAATATAATAAGTAGAGCCCCATCTGGTTATAGCGTCTCTTTTAATCTCGTTCATAACTACATTAACTCCAACCTTGGAGCTATCGGCTGCGTGGCTGTGCTCGTTGCTTTGTTGTGTTATAATAGTGTTGTTAACAGTTACCACTCGACATGGGCACGAACGTTTTTTGAAGTCTTCGCACTTCCAATAGATTTTATCGTTACGCTGATTTTCTTTCAGGTAGATTTAGCCATCAACTACATGTTTTATATAATTGAGTATGCTTGTAACAAGGCTATCATCTGATAAGAGTGCAATTTTGACTACTTAAATCTATCATTTAAGTAAGGTTTACCAATCGTTTTGATACCATTAATTACCAGGAAACAATTAGTGCTTTTGTTGTTAGAAATAAGTGTTGCCCAACAATACAAATTTAAATAAGGTTATCTGTATATCGTTGTGTACATTTTATTTTAGCATGGAGGGGGAGTTGAACAAAAGATTCTTCACAAGATATGAACACGCCACTATTACTACTCACTGTGACTTAACGTGTGACCAATGAAGTATTAAATAAATTGTTTCAAAAAAAAATATACTATGTACGATTTTATGTTTATTAATTATAATATTTTATAATTATTTAATGAATTATTTAGTACATATTAACTATTATTTCATTCACCGTAAATATTTCATTCAATACAAAATAAATGTATTATTTCAGACATACTAAATGTATTTTTCAGGCATATTAAATATAATTTATGTACATTTGATATGTATTGTTAATGATGGTTAATGTACTTTAATTTATTTACATCTAGACATAACCGATTCGGACTTATTGTCTCTGCCATTCCTTGGTTATGATGACCTTCCTTGTTGCACTGTAATTTAATCAATCTACTTCTAGACACAGCTGTGTCGGAAGTTGTCTCTGCCACTACTTGCTTATGATGAGCCACCTTTTTGTTAGAAGACTAAGTTACAGTACACACGTGTCGAATGAGTTGGAAGAGTTCAGCTGGGACAAAACAAAATGCACGCATTTTTGGGAGTGAATGGCAAAGGAAATACCCCTAACTCTAAGAATATAAATATCTAAATTACCAAGTCTGGACCTACTTAATATTAATGGCCACCCTTGTGAGTTCACAGGAATTGACATTTATGGATGTCCTTTTGAGATTACTGGAGTTGACATTTATGGAAAAAATATGAGTTCATCCACGATTGCAAATGTCTTTATTTGCAGGCAAGGTCAAAGTATTTACTGTGTTGCTCCAACTCTGCATTTTACTCCATGAAATAAGATGTGTTCTATGACGCCCTGGACAAAGAATTATCATGTCTAAACAAAACCGAATCATTGTACGTTCTAGGAGACTTAAATGCTACAGTAGGAGCCTGTCCTTCATGTCTTGGTTATCACGGATTAGGAAGGACTATTTAAAACGGACAATGTCTTCTGGAGTTGTGCTGCTCCCATGGTCTCTGTGTTACAAATAATTTCTTCAAATGTAAACAAATCCAAAAGGTGTCATGACGACACCTACGTTGCTGCCACTTCCACCAGCTAGAATTCGTCATCGCTAGGCGCGTGGAGCTGGCCAGTATACATCACATCCACAGCTACCACAGTGCCCACTGTGACAAGGACCATTCTCTCGTATCAAGCAAGATACGACTAATGCCTACGAAAATTGCACAATGTTAAAAAGATGTGTTGTCCACGAATTTACATCCACTGCTCAAAAAACCCCCAAAAAACACGGAAGTACCATCCGATGGTACTATTGCCTTTAAGTGGACTCTTTTATGAGATACTGTTTTCGATTCAGTCTTGTCCGCCTACGGAAAATGGATCATAACAATAATGAATGGTACGATGAGAATTAGAATGAGATAGAACCCGTAATCGAGGGAACGAGAAGAGCCTTTCTTGCCTATCGGGATACACCTTGTACTAGTACCCTTCTGAACCGCAAAAAAAAAAAAAAAAAAAAATATCACAGCCGACCGCCCGTCACAGTGCCAACACTTATTTGCTACACCTTTACAATTCTATAGAATCGGCTCCCGACAACGGAGTTGCAAGGTGGTAACATAAAAATTAGAATGGGATGGAACCCGGAATCGAGGGAAAGAGAAGAGACCTTCTTGCCTATCGGGATGCACCATGTGCTAGTACCCTTCTGAACCCCAAAAAAAAAAAAAAAAAAAAAAATATCACAGCAGAACGCCCTCCACAGTGCCAACATTTATTTGCTAGACCTTTGAAATTCTATAGTCTCGGCTTCTAACAACGGTGTTGCAAGGAGCATGTACGAGGGAATCAAGAGTGCATTAGAACAACCCTCTTCGAAAATAGAACTACTCAAATCCAAGACGGGTCAAATAATCCAGCACCCAAATGATCCACTCCGGCGTTGGGTAGAGCATTATCGTGAACTATGATGTACAATGAATGTAGTCACTGAGACCGCTCTAAATAATATTCCCTTGTTGTCGGTGATTGATGGACTGGATAAAGAGCCAACTCCATAGGAGCTCGACAAGGACATTGATTATCTTGCTGACAGTGAAGCACCAGGGAATAACGACATTCCAGTGGAAGTCCTCACAATTGATAACCTATTCTACTTCAGCCCTTACATGAGCTCTTATATCTGTGTTGTGAAACAGGTCACATTCCCCAGGTCATGAGACTAACATGAGCTTCTCTGTCTGTGTTGTGAAACAGGTCACATTCTCCAGGCCATGAGACTAACATGTGCTCCTGTGTCTGTGTTGTGATACAGGTCACATTCCCCAGGCCATGAGACTAACATGAGCACCTGTGTCTGTGTTGTGAAACAGGTCACATTCCCCAGGACATGAGACTAACATGAGCTCCTATGTCTGTGTTGTGAAACAGGTCACATTCCCCAGGCCATGAGACTAACATGAGGACCTGTGTCTGTGTTGTGAAACAGGTCACATTCCCCAGGCCATGAGTCTAACATGTGCTCCTGTGTCTGTGTTGTGATACAGGTCACATTCCCCAGGCCATGAGACTAACATGAGCACCTGTGTCTGTGTTGTGAAACAGGTCACATTCCCCAGGTCATGAGACTAACATGAGCACATGTGTCTGTGTTGTGAAACAGGTCACATTCCCCATGCCATGAGACTAACATGAGCTCATATGTCTGTGTTTTGAAACAGGTCACATTCCCCAGGTCATGAGACTAACATGAGCTCATATGTCTGTGTACTGAAACAGGTCACATTCCCCATGCCATGAGACTAACATGAGCTCATATGTCGGTGTTGTGAAACATGTCACATTCCCGATGCCATGAGACTAACATGAGCTCATATGTCTGTGTTGTGAAACAGGTCACATTTCTCAGGTCATGAGACTAACATGAGCTCATATGTGTGTGTTGTGAAACAGGTCACATTCCCCATGCCATGAGACTAACATGAGCTCCTATGTCTGTGTTGTGAAACAGGTCACATTTCCCAGGTCATGAGACTAACATGAGCTTATATGTCTGTTTTGTGAAACAGTTCACATTCCCCATGCCTTGAGACTAACATGAGCACCTGTGTCTGTGTTGTGAAACAGGTCACATTCCCCAGGTAATGAGACTAACATGAGCTCCTATGTCTGTGTTGTGAAACAGGTCAAATTCACCATGTCATGAGACTAACATGAGCTCCTATGTCTGTGTTGTGAAACAGGTCACATTCCCCAGGCCATGAGACTAACATGAGCTCCAATGTCTGTGTTTTAAAAAAGGTCACATTCCCCAGGCCATGAGACTAACATGAGCTTCTATGTCTGTGTTGTGAAACAGGTCACATTCCCTATGCCATGAGACTAACATGAGCACCTGTGTCTGTGTTTTGAAACAGGTCACATTCCCCAGGTAATGAGACTAACATGAGCTCCTATGTCTGTGGATTGAAACAGGTCACATTCCCCATGTCATGAGACTAACATGAGCTCCTATGTCTGTGTTGTGAAACAGGTCACATTCCCCAGGCCATGAGACTAACATGAGCTCATATGTCTGTGTTGTAGAACAGGTCACATTCCCCAGGTCATGAGACTAACATGAGCTCCTATGTCTGTGTTGTGAAACAGTTCACATTCCCCAGGTCATGAGACTAACATAAGTTTATATGTCTGTGTTGTGAAACAGGTCACATTCCCCATGTCATGAGACTAACGTGATCTCCTATGTCTGTGTTGTGAAACAGGTCACATTCCCCATGTCATGAGACTAACATGAGCTCCTATGTCTGTGTTGTGAAACAGGTCACATTCCCCATGTCATGAGACTAACATGAGCTCCTATGTCTGTGTTGTGAAACAGGTCACATTCCCCATGTCATGAGGCTAACATGAGCTCCTATGTCTGTGTTGTGAAACAGGTCACATTCCCCATGTCATGAGACTAACATGAGCTCCTATGTCTGTGTTGTGAAACAGTTCACATTCCCCATGTCATGAGACTAACATGAGCTTCTATGTATGTGTTGTGAAACAGGTCACATTCGACAGGCAATGAGACTAACATGAGCTCCTATGTCTGTGTTGTGAAACAGGTCACATTCCCCAGGCCATGAGACTAACATGAGCTCCTATGTCTGTGTTGTGAAACATGTCACATTACCCAGGCCATGAGACTAACATGATCTCCTATGTCTGTGTTGTGATACAGGTCACATTCCCCATGTCATGAAACTAACATGAGCTCCTATGTCTGTGTTGTGAAACAGGTCACATTCCCCATGTCATGAGGCTAACATGAGCTCCTATGTCTGTGTTGTGAAACAGGTCACATTCCCCATGTCATGAGACTAACATGAGCTCCTATGTCTGTGTTGTGAAACAGTTCACATTCCCCATGTCATGAGACTAACATGAGCTTCTATGTATGTGTTGTGAAACAGGTCACATTCCCCAGGCCATGAGACTAACATGAGCTCATATGTCTGTGTTGTGAAACAGGTCACATTCCCCAGGCCATGAGACTAACATGAGCTCCTATGTATGTGTTGTTAAACATGTCACATTACCCAGGCCATGAGACTAACATGAGCTCCTATGTCTGTGTTGTGAAACAGGTCACATTCCCCAGGTCATGAGACTAACATGAGCTCCTATGTCTGTGTTGTGAAACAGGTCACATTCCCCATGTCATGAGACTAACATGTCGAGGATACAGACACAACACTTTGTCCAGTCATTCCCCATGTCATGAGACTAACATGAGCTCCTATGTCTGTGTTGTGAAACAGGTCACATTCCCCAGGTCATGAGACTAACATGAGCTCCTATGTCTGTGTTGTGAAACAGGTCACATTCCCCAGGTCATGAGACTAACATGAGCTCCTATGTCTGTGTTGTGAAACAGTTCACATTCCCCAGGTCATGAGACTAACATGAGTTTATATGTCTGTGTTGTGAAACAGGTCACATTCCCCATGTCATGAGACTAACATGAGCTCCTATGTCTGTGTTGTGAAACAGGTCACATTCCCCATGTCATGAGACTAACATGATCTCCTATGTCTGTGTTGTGATACAGGTCACATTCCCCATGTCATGAAACTAACATGAGCTCCTATGTCTGTGTTGTGAAACAGGTCACATTCCCCATGTCATGAGACTGACATGAGCTTCTATGTCTGTGTTGTGAAACAGGTCACATTGCCCATTTCATGAGACTAACATGAGCTCCTATGTCTGTGTTGTGAAACAGGTCACATTCCCTATGTCATGAGACTAACATGAGCACCTATGTCTGTGTTGTGAAACAGGTCACATTCATCATGTCATGAGACTAACATGAGCTCCTATGTCTGTGTTGTGAAACAGGTCACATTCCCCATGTCATGAGACTAACATGAGCTCCTATGTCTGTGTTGTGAAACAGGTCACATTCCCCATGTCATGAAACTAACATGAGCTCCTATGTCTGTGTTGTGAAACAGGTCACATTCCCCATGTCATGAGACTAACATGAGCTCCTATGTCTGTGTTGTGAAACAGGTCACATTCCTCAGGCCATGAGAGACGTCAGCAACGTCACAGTGTATACAAACAAAAGTGAGAAAAGTGATTGCAATAGCTAACGATGAATGTCTCTCTTAAGCTTAGTTGGAAAGACTTTAGTCTGTGTTGTCCTTTAGCAATTGCAGACTCTTGCGAACTGCATATTTCAAGAGTCACAGTGTTGCTTCTGGAGTGGGCGCTCATTAATAGACATGAGATTCTCGTTACGCCAGGAAAACTGCCGATAATTGTATTCCACTTTATATTGCTTTCATAGACCTGAAAAAGGGCATTTGACTTGGTAAGTTGGAGAGGCTTTTTGTTATCTGGAAAGGAAAAGTTGTCCACAACGACTGCACACAATCATACAGTCATTTTACAAAAACATGTAAAACATAGTAACTTTATTTTTTTTTTCTAGATTCTTCTTTAATATATCTTAATACAGCATACACTAATTAGCTATATTTTCACTAATTATTAAGTATATATTATATTTTAGTAATTCATGTATTTAAAAAAAAATTTGTTTTTTCATTATCAATTATTTTTCTTTCTTGGTAGATAATTAAATATTCTTTGTTTAATCATTATTTACAAGTAATTTTAACAAGTAAAAGATATAAATTGCAATGATAGCTGGAGCTGCCCTACTACTATTGTTAATATTAATTAAATTATTTTTAACTTTTCTGTTGTATGAATTCATCTTTCAGTATTGAAGACTATTTTTAAAAACACGAAATACAATTTCTTTATCAAGGAAAACAATTGCGCTGGTTTTTTTTTTAAAGTTTTATTGCATAAAATTGAGTATCATGGTAGACGTGTTAAGTTTATTTTTGTAATAAATGTGTAATTTGTAAAAAATTTATAAGGAACAATACGACACTTAGACCCTAAAAACAAATATTTCAATTTTGCATGCTTAAAATTGGTGTTTTTAAAGAAACTTCAAAGTTTTAAAATTAAAGCACATTTAAGTAATACAAAGTATGCTTGACGAACATTATTTTCATAATATAAATGAGTTTGGGCTGCCTATTTATTTTACAAGTGCCATGTCACTTGAATTCTATCTTTACCATTAGAGATTGCATTGAAAAATCAAGAAGCCTAAATGCACAACTAAAGCAGTCAAAGCCCTCTACACCATCCTTATCAACTGTATGTCACAATTGTCCATTTTTTTTTAGTAGCAAGAACCGATATGCGTTGCATTGCCACTCAAAGAAAGAAAAAGTGTTAAAATTTCAATTAAGTTTTTGAAATAATTTTTATAAAGACATTAGCTTTGGTCTGGTGCGTACACAAACAAATTAGATCGTTAACGTACTTTGAGCAGGCATCATGCAGAGAACATATGAGAAGCGTGGATTTTCTAAATACAGCCCAAGCACTTCTAGTGATTGATCAGCACATGCATTAAATATGTTAGAAATTATATTTATATAACATATATACGAAAAAAAATATTTAAGTCCCAGCCCCAAAAGGAATATTCTAAAACGATTGAACCAATTTAGAAACCTTTGCAGACAAGCACAAAATGACTCAAAGTTGTTTTTTTTCCGCGATCGGATGAATCGTATGTGAACACATACGCGTATTATATTTATATACTTTAGCTCATAAACACAAATATTACAAAATACGAATTTAAGGACACATTCGTAATATCGCAATCTGATAAAATATTTAGGATCACAAACTCTTATCACAATCTGATGAATGATATAGGAACACAAACGTCTTATCACAATCTGATGAATGATATAGGAACACAACCATCTTATCACAATCTGATGAATGATATAGGAACACAAAAGTCTTATAACAATCTGATGAATGATATAGGAACACAAACATCTTTTCACAATCTGATGGATGATATAGGAACACAAACGTCTTATCACAATCTGATGAATGATATAGGAGTACAAAGGTAAATTATATTTTTATAGTTACATTAATACAGAGTGATTTTCAAGTATCATATTATATTAATTCATTGTGTTTTTAAATTTTGCATTTTATAAATATGGTGGATTGCTCAAGTAACACGATACATTAGTGCAGTGCGTTGATAAAAGTGTCACGAAACATTAATACACTGTGTCATTCAAGTGTCACGTTACATCAATACAGTGTGATGTCAAAGAGTGATGTTATATTAATTCATTGTGTTTTTAAATGCCACGTTCTATAAATGTCGTCAATTGCTCAAGTACCACGTTAAATTAATACAGTGTTTTGTTACAGAGTCACGTTATATTAAAACAATATTTAATCAGGTGTTACGTTACATTAATATATTGTATTGTTCCAGTGTAACGTTAAATGAATGCAGCTTTTGTTTTCAATCATCACTGATGTTTCCACTAACATGTAAGTGACTTTTGAGAAGGGAACTTTTCCTCATGTTTAAGACACTCCCTACCTAAATAACACTTGCAACGTTTTAGTATTAAGCATATTCTGATTTATATTTAGACGTAGTTTCAGATCTATTACAACACCCAATGTCTTATCTATAACAACACCTATTGTATTAACCCAATCTACAACCATTGTCTTATCTATAACAACACCTATTGTATTAACCCAATCTACAACCATTGTCTTATCTATAACAACACCTATTGTATTAACCAATCTACAACCATTGTCTTATCTATAACAGCACCTATTGTATTAACCCAATCTACAACCATTGTCTTATCTATAACAACACCTATTGTATTAGCCAATCTACAACCATTGTCTTATCTATAACAAAACCTATTGTATAAACCCTATCTACTCCAATTGACTTAATCATAAGAAGAACCATTATCAGACCCATAAAGAGACAAAATAAATTGATACAAAGAGTACGTTAGCCATTAAATTTAGATATCTCTCGCATGATATTGTATTAAAATGACAGTCAGACAATAAATGGTGTCTCTTTTCATCTGATCAATCATATAAAAATTTATTTTTTTTAAAAATGATATTTATTTTATTTTTTTTTTTGTAAAAAATATTCTTTACTTCATTTCAATAAATAAGAATCGCTTGTGCATGATCATATTGATTTACTAAATGACGTCAGTAATGTTCGATTCGTTGTGTATGCGTCAATAATGTAATCAATTGTTAAGGTACTTTCACAAACACCCTTCTTCATATATAAAAAATACATAAAATATAATTAATTAAATGTGTTTTTATTTATATATATTGAGATTGAAACAACGCCTTAGTCAGTGAACTTTGAAAGAGAATACACTCAGTGAGACAGGTACACATTCCTTGTTAAAGACACTAGAAGAAATACGTATTTTCTCAAGCCATGGCAATGCTCAAAGTGTAGACTCCATCCCAGCTGAATTCTACTCTACAAAAAAGGGGCTCCAATTCTGCAAGGCCCCACCATCTGTTCCTACGAATGTGGTAGCAATTGACGTTCCTGCAGGATGTCAGAGATACCGCTATCGTTCACTGCGCTCTGGTGTTCTTACATTTAATCGTTCTATGCAGCTGATGAGATCTCGCAGAACTGGGTGACATGGTCCGATTTCTTGATTCAATTTGCCCAATGCCCCACATCCTCCTAGCATCGGCCCTGAGGTGGTCAGGGGAGACAAGGAAAGCGATAAAATATAACTTATAACTTTTGCTGGTGAACAAACGAGAAGTTGCAGGGGTTCCCCAGTGGTCTCACCACTTTTACAATAAAGTGTTACAAAAAAACAATGTTTGACAAAGAGATGCTACAATTATTGACTCTGATTTTACACAAAAACAAGTAATGGTAGGTATGTTACAAATACACACCTCTTCCCTGGGATATTACTGAAAAGAAACAAGAACATTTTTATGAGTTAATTTATTTTATATTTTGTGGATTGAGATCCCTAAGAATGCCTCCTTCTGATGATTAAAAAAATAAATTTCCGATATCAAATAGAAATGCTGAATTCAGGTTTACTTAAAAATGCACCCCCAAGTATTTATTCAAATGCAATTTTTCCCATGAATCATTTATAGGGAGTGATGCGTAGAAATTGAGGGGGCCTAAGATTGTCGGGTAAATTCAAAATGCAGTGATGCAATTTGACGCTTGTTGAATTTGGTGTTTCTTTCAGATATTTAAGACAGGAACTTTCAGAATTTCCAGTGCAATGGGCTAAAATTAGACATATTTAAGAACATCATTTACTTGCTCAAGCCCAACTTGAACTAAATCTATTTCAAGTTTTGGCGTCCTTGAGAATACTCATTTCCGTGGCTAGTAAAGCCCTGAACTCTTTATAGCTTATAGAGAATTGGTGATCATTGAAAAAACAAGAAGACATTTTAGGTCATACCTGAATTTAGATTGTGCACATAATAGTAGGGTAACAGCAAAGATGCAAGATACAACTAAAATAGTTTCACTGAACCTCAGAGCTGAACGCGTGGGCCCTGCAAACAGTACATCTGCAGAGGCCCTAAGATATTTTAAATTATAAACTTTGAACGCATGTTTCGGGGGGGGGGAAGAAGTGGCAGAGGGCCTTGAAATGGCAAGCGGATCAGATCAACTTGCTTTGTGAAACACATATATTGTTTTACTTTGTTACAATTTTTAAGTTTTTTTTTTTTATATACATTTTTTGTGTTTAAATAATTAATCAATAAAAAATAAAATACTTTAAAAATCCTTTTACAAATGTTTCCTATACAAAGACATAACATCAGTTTACACGCTGAAAACAAATTAATAAACTAGCATTTTACTTGTTAAAAATTAATGTATTGAAATATTTAAAAAAAAAAAAAAAAGTTTTTATATAGGTCTGAGCAGTTTTAAAAACTGATCATTTTCATTAATCGAATATTAATGGCATAATTTGTTAAAGTAAACATCATGTGTTTACAAAAAAACTTCCTTCAAATCGTGTAAAAATAATGTAACATTTCCCAATATTCATTTGATGAAATATTTACTTTAAATTTAAAACTGCTATAACGTTCTTCAAATAAATTACACATTGACATTTCCATCAACTTTGACAAATTTTTTAAACAAATCCAGAAGCATGTACAACAAATAGAAATAACCTGATATTAATCACAACTTGTCAGTCTTGAAGTCTCAAGCAACAAACATGTGTTCAATGAAAATACACAATCAACATACGAAACAATATTTAAAAAACGTTACCAACAGAATTAAAACAATATCATTTACAAGTTCATTTAAATTTAATGTTAAATATTAAAATGTATTAAACTGAAACAATCAATTTAAATAACTCAAAACTCGCTGTGTAAGTTTACAGCATTAATGTAAGTTGACAGCACTATTTCAAATAGTCCAAAGTAAAGCAATCGAACTCCATGTCTCCAAACTCACTATTTAAGTTGACAGCACTATTTGAACTAGACCAAAGTAAAGCAATTGAAATCCATGTCTCCAAAGTCACTATGTAAGTTTACAGCCCTAATTGAACTAGTCCAAAGTAAATCATTCGACTTGCATGTCTCCAAACTCAATATGTAAGTTGACAGCACTATTTGAACTAGGCCATATAAATATTGAATTTTTTTTAAAACATGCTTTTCCAAAAAAAATTACTATATAGAATAAATCTAGTTCTAACAACTGCAATGCATTACTGTTGCATAATTTAATTTTATTGAAATGTTATTTTTTTTCTTATATATTAAAAAAAAATAGAAATGTATATGCAAACAATTTTTTTTAAAGGGAGATAATTATAGATTTTTAAATATATTTATATATAGAGTGAGATACATCTTGGATTTTTTAAGACAAATTTTAAATTTGTAAAACAGTCTTTAAAATTAAATAATTCCAATAAAAATTTTTTTAAAACTGTTTTCAAACGGATTTGTATTCTTTTCCAACTTTCTTATGTAGTTTTAAGCAAACAACGTGATAACGTTTATAAAATAAATTTAATTTAATTCAAAAGCTTAACCAAACGGTGAAGATGCATTCCACACTTGTACTACAACTTGTACGCAAATTGTATTTCACATTCGATCCCTTCCAAGAGGGTTGCAATATATAATTGAAAGATAAGTTGACCAATGCCAAGCAGTAAAGCAAACAATCAAAATAGTGTCAATGATACATAAATTATTTCTTACGCCGGCGTAAGAATTACTAATTCTTCTGTTAATTATTATTTTGTATTTGCAATAACTATTTTTCTTATGAGTATGACGTGGTTACTTTTATTTAAAGCCGATAATTCCCCCCCCCCTTTTCTCGTTTACATCAACGATTGACTAATTAAACAAAACTCTTTTTCTTTCTCTTCTTTGATATTTCAAGGACCCACATAAAATGTGACACTTGTTGCCCGATTTGAGATTAATTTATCTGAACAATGCATCCTGTCTAAGAACAATCATGAAGCTATTAGATGTTTATTATTGAACATATTTTTTTAGATATCTTAAATTTTAATATGTTTTATTTTAAAATTAAATTTTGAATTTTGTTTAATAGATTAATTTGCGCAAACTCAACACTAGCCAGACATCTTTGGGCCAACTGGGTGAGCTTCAGGACACTCTCAATGAGTTCTTTATAACAAAAGTTACGTAGACCAGGGCGAGACTTGACATTTGCACCGATGCTGCCGTTGAACGGCACTCCTATGAGCGAATTTTCGGAGGTCACTAAATCCGATGTGAACGAAATCCTGGCTGACTCCCCGAAAAAGTTATTTTTACTTGATTTTCTTCCGGCAAGGCTGTTGTACGAATGTTTAAATGAATATAGTCCATATCATAACTAATATCATAAATCAGTCTCTAAAATCTGGTATTGTTCCATCCTCTTTTAAAGAGGCGGTTGTAACTCCACTGCTAAAGACGGTGAATCTAGACGGTGAAGCTTAAATTGAACGAGAAAAAAGACCGAGTTGATCCCCATTGCTAATACTAAAAAAGCTAAAATATATAAATAACACACAAAACCTTACCCTCTCTGGTATATAGATTGAGTTTGCGTAAAAACTGCGAAACCTTGGTGTCTACTTAGACAGATCACTATCTATCGAAAACCACATTAACATGATTTTTAAGGCGAATTTTCTAGAGCTGCGCAGAATTAGTCCTATAAGACCTTTTTTAACGTTAGATGCATCAAAGTGGCTGATGTCTGCATTCATGCTATCACGCATGGACTACTGCAATGTTCTATGGTGGGTCTTCCAGCTATGCTCCTAGATACAATTCAAATAGCAGAGAATAATGCGGCTCGCATTATTCTTTGAAAATGCAAATATGATCACGCTAAAACACTTCTGAGAGAGGTGCATTAGCTGCCGGTCCGTGCTCACATACAGTATAAAATAGCAATTCTGTGCTACCGCTGCTTGCATGACCTGGCACCATCATATTTTAAAGTGCTGATGACGCCGTATGTAGCAATTTGACAATTCCGCTCATCTGATGGAACACGTTTTTAATACCACGTGATCGCCTTGAGACTCTACGAGGGGCATACTTTCGCATTTGCTGTCCCAACAATTTGGAACACCCTGACTGTCACTCTCAGAAACAGCCAGTCACTTGAGTCTTTCAAAACTGATTTAAATACATATCAATCTCGCAAACACCTGCTGGAGTGATGTTGTCTAACTGGATAGTATCTTGTAGATGTGTATTGGCCTGTGTTGTTTATGGTTGCAAGATATGAAAGACTTAGAATGGGTATTCTCGTATATAGTTTTTGTAATGTTGCATTTTGTATTTCAATGAGGCATATTATAGATTGTTTCATTTCTATTTTAATGTACTAGACTATGTACCGCGCTTCAAGGCTTTGAGGATAAAGCGTCATTTTTAAATAAATTTTATTATTATTATAATTATTAAGATCAATAATGTTCTTTTTTCTTTTGGATGTTTGTGTGGTGTAAACTAATAAGGTTATTTTTACAATTAATATCGCCTGGTTGCCTATTGCCGGATTTGTCAGAGTGTAAGAAACACCCCAAGTTTACAGCTGAATGAAGGATCATTTTCTGAGCAGGTGATACAATCATACGAGATGTATTCCTAGACACAAGCAGGTGATACAATCATACAAGATGTATCATTAGACACAAGCAGGTGATACAATCATACGAGATGTATCCCTAGACACAAGCAGGTGATACAATCATACGAGATGTATACCTAGACACAAGCAGGTGGTACAACCATACGAGATGTATCCCAAGACACAAGCAGGCCATACATTCATATGAGAGTTATCTCTAGAAACAAACAAATAATAAAATCAAACAAGGGCTATCCCTAGAGACGAGAAGGTTATAAACGTATGAAAGCGTTATCTACATATACCTACCAATAAAAATCATCTCACAACAAAACCTATATTTACCACGTTATGACAACAAAACCTATAATTTCCACTTTTTCCAAGATGAAATAATTTACATAGAAGCTTGAAGTACAGCGTAAGACTTCTGGTAGAGATTAGGAATTTTAAAATAAAATATGCTGTAGAATCTTCTACAATCATTGGAAACTTTTAAGAATTTTCAAAAATAACTTTAATTAATATTCAAAAAACAATTAAGGAAACTCACAGAATGATAGACACAGAAGATATAAAGAAATGTCGCTTTGATGTAGTCATGATTTGAATAATACAACTTTCAAAACAGAGTGCCAAACTCTAAGACGTTTACATGAAAGCAATGTCGGGGCGGGCCTGGGTGGGTCGGGATTAGTTGTGGGGCCGGCCCAGATAGGGGCGAGCCCAAATAGGGGTGGTCAAAGGTAGGATTCTGTATAAAAAGGTTTATTTAAGTGTCACAAGTTATGGAGCCAATATAATTATTTAGGTGAAGAGTAAAATATTAAAAAAAAAAAAAAAATTAAAAGTTTTCAATTAAAGGGGATTGAAAATGTAAGAGATAAAGATTAACGTATTTGAGAAGCCCTCTAGTTTATAAATATATAATAATGTGTGTATTTTTAAAAGAAATATGGTCTTGATATTTCCATCATTTGTATATTTTTTTACAAAAAGTGACATACAAAAAACAAATACAATGAAGACTCACATCATTTGAAGTTCAATTTAAAACTGAAATTCAAAGCCCATCGAGCATGTTCTTGTAAATAATGAAGTGACATACACACAACTGAACGTAATGCATCTTCCTTCAAAGTTGTTTGAAAGTACACCATTATTATATAGGCTTACTAAAAATGTGTACTCAAAAATTAACTTTAATGGACCTTTCCTGGAGGTCACTTCATATTAACTGTACTTGACCGTTCCTCGAAGTCACTTCAAATTAACTTTAGTTGACCGTTCCTGGACGTCACTTCAAATTAACCCATCTTTTTATTTGACTCCGTACCCTCGTTATCTAACGATGATTCAAAGCCAGGTTTAGGGATCATTTGATCATGTTTAAACTATGCAGGAAGAATCTATGGGTCTTGAAATAATCTATAGGTTAGGAGGAATGATTATGTTAAATGGTTGTGATCCATGGTTTGCTGTTCTTGTGATTGATTAGCATATTTTCAAACAACCAACAAAACAAACATTAGTCACATTGAGTTTTATATTGTTGATGAGAGAAATATGAATTGCTGCCATTTCTATGACACAAGGGTGACGGCTTTTCTTGAATTAAATTCTTATTAACATACTTAATGACGTCATTCACATGAATGCATTGATTAGATATCTTTTTTTTTCCTTCAAAATTGACACATCGCTGGTCTATAAATAGATCAAATAAAAACAAAAATGTTTAACATGTTGAAACAAAGAAACAAATTTAAATAGGTCAACTTATTACATTTTGTAATCACTGATTCTCCCATTTTAGCAAACATTTCAATATTTTTGCAACCTCTACTTAAATAATTTACATCTTGCTAAATACATTATTGACTTATTGACAGGTCATTTCATCCATTATTGACAGCAATTAAATATGTTCTTAACAGCGCACTTTATCCATTATTGACAAATCCCTTCACTTGTTAATTATTGCCAATAGATCTATTATTGAGAGCTCATTGCATACATTATAACAGCCAATATATATATTATTAATTGCGCAGTTAATCCATTACTGACAATCCTACCTCTCATACATCCGTTATTGACAACAACATACATCAGTTTGGTAAACCCAATCCATCCACCAATGACATCCCACCTACATCCACTATAAACAAACTCACCCATCCACCAATGACAGCACGCCTACATCCACTATAAACAAACTCATCCATCAACCAATGACAGCACGCCTACATCCACTATAAACAACCCCTTACTTCAGTTGTTGACAGGAATCATCAGAACCAACATCTCAAAAAATTAGGTCATTAAAATTTAGTCATAAACTTTATCCAGTGTATATGCTACTAGTTGAAACTGGTCACGTAACGTTCATTATACTTATTAAATTTTAGTTGTTGTTAACTAATTACGCCACACTCGATATACTTAATAAATTTGACTTGTTGAAACTGTTCATGCCACATTCGGATGTCTGTCTAGACAACGCCTACTTGGCGGATATAATTATCTAGACACTGACCATTGATGCCCACAGCCAAACAGAGCAACCACCTTGAAAATAAGGAACACACCATCATCAAACTTTTTTTTTTCCAAATCGCGTCTTGCTTAGATATTATATGTATAAATATATATGTATATTCGATGAAAAATATTTTTCAATGTACCTGGACGCCTTTCAGGTGTAACACAATTATCATACACTAAGCGATTAGATATTTGAAGCAAGCCTCGGTCACATGCTTGCAGGTGAGACTAAATATAGATAATTACATCAATTATGTTCTAAATTTAATACGAAAGCAAGGAAAAGGGACTTAAAGAGACACAACTTTATTGTGACATTTTAAATAAGTTTAATGAATGATATTTTGGCTAAGATTCCTTCTCAGCAGACAGGACATATGCAAATGATAGAAAGAAATAGAGACGAAATAAAGACGTACGTTTTCTCCATTGCTAAGTCCAAGATTACAGACGTGAAAAAAAAAGTTAAATACAACTCTTTAAAAAAAAATATTTATAATACTTTGTTATTTTATGAACCCTCTACCTCAGTAACAATAATTTCATGACATTTTAACGTGTAGACATAGTGCATGACTAGGTGCGTCATTTATATATTGATGTAGAATTTTGTTTACTCCGTTGCAGACTGGGAATGAATTAGATGACGCGTCATTCAAGATTACTGTGTTGTGCATGTTTTCATGAAAAGACTACAATTTTAGACCCTAGAGTTAAATGTACTAGAGTCATGTTTTTGTCAAAATCAATTAAAAATGAAATCTTAGCTTATCTGATATAACCAAGTATAATGCAAAAATTTGAACACATTAATATGTACATAAGTCTATTAAATAAACAAGACAAACTAAATATATTTAAATTTTTATAGACGAAAAGAGCATTTCAAATATATTATCTCAAAATCCGTAGTTTGTGACTCAATAACTTTTAGCACCATGGACTTCGTATGATTGTAAGGAGTCATGATGATGATAACTGAGTACTTTTATAGCGCTTGTGTCTAGGTTATGTTAGCATGGGGAAAAAAACAATTCTATGCAAGATACGAATAATCCACTATTACTTCTAATTGTGACTAAAGTGGTGACTAATGAAGTATTAAATGCATTATTTCACAAATGCATTATCTATGATTTTATGCATATTAATTACATTATTTCATACTTATTCAATTTATTATTGCATACACCTTAAACCTAGCAGAGAGTAAAAAAATAAAAATAACATGCTATTATAAACTATTTTATTTTAACAACAACCTTTCATAAATTCCTTCACTTCCTGTCAATGTGTTTATAGGAAATATAAATTCCGCAAATAACAATGGCGATCACCTAAGTTTTTAACTTGTCTTTATTTCTTGCCCTATTTCATCTCTCCTGACTGCTAAGAAAGGCTCTTAGGCAAAAAGTTTCTTGTCTTTTTGTCGTGGTTCTTAATTCAACCTTCCACCGACCGTTTCCGAACATTTGGGAACGTTTATTACAAACATTTTTTTTCAAGGGAAGCAATCAATTTTAATTACTAAATGTTTATTGTGGACACTTTAAAGGAATTTTTTGAAACATATTTTTTTGCTTTGTTATAAAGACTTTTATAATAAATATGTAATCCAACACTTGTTCTTAAATACTTAAAATTTGTTAACATTTATGTTTGTTTTTCATTTGTTGTATAAAGCTAAAACTTTAATTTATTAACTTTAATAAAGGTTTATATCTTATAAAATATGCTTAACCAGTGTTCTCTGGGGACATAGATCTCTTGTGATGAACATGGATACTTACATCTTATTTTAAGATGTCCTTCACCTTAAATCGGTCCCTTCATCTAGGGACATCATAGACCATATAAACATTATTGTTCGTCCATCGTGGATCGACGAGGACCATCGAGTCGTCTGCGCGGGTGACTTTGTTAAAAATGAGGAAGAGCTGCGTGGCGTCTACCTCACTCTCTCGTCCAAGCCCACTATATCCAGTGGCAGGACTGTACGTCAAGACGACCAGTGATGGGTTCGGTTTCAGGAATTGTTATTGTTTGACACGTACTGGACTCCAGCGCCAGGTTTTGAATTCAGAGTTTCCTTCTCTTAGATGAGTTGCAGACCAAGGTTAACGAGTCTCATCCTCTCGGGGTGATGTTTTTGCTTCACTGGCCTTTGGCTGGACTTGAACACCAGACCGCCAACTTGAGGTTTGCTCAGTAGACCATTTGGCCACCCATTCACCCTAAAAATTAGCCATAATAATAATCAAAGCCCTCTTAAATTCGGAGCCGAAGGACGTAAACATATACAATATGAATACCACATTAATTGATGCATTATGGAAGGAATCCTTACAACCTCGCCTAGCAATAAAGTACCTATTTACACGGTGTTATTTTTTTCGGGCGCATGGCTTGATCCCCCAAAATGGAACCTTTTCTTAAAAAATGCAGAAGTGGCATTTTCGGACAAATGCATAGCTTGTATCGTAAAAGGGAGAGCGCCACAAACATTGTGTACCCCTGGCGGGAATGATAGTAGCCAAGCCATTAGACAGTGTATCGATCTATACCAAATTTCACGATCCTATTTATCGGGAAGTAGGATGCAATTCGAGGTAACTGTCAGTCAAAGATAAAGTTAGGGATAGATAGAAAGCCGTATGCATACCATTTACTTTAATATGGATAACAAGGACAGACCTGTAGCTTAAGATGCAGCTAAAATTGGTTGCCGTGTGGACTTTGAAGCCAGGTAATTTACAAAGCAAACATTTGATGATGATGAGTTTAAGACAATCATATCAAGATCGAAGTTATTGACAAGATAGGACAAACATATAGAAGAACAAACTAAAAGTAGTCACATGACCATTTCACACTCGCATGAGTTTGAAGCCCAACCATTGACTCTCAAAGCTGACATTTATTAATGTTGGCATTACTTAGAAGTGAGACATAGTTTGATTTTTTTTAAAATGTTTTCTGTGATTTGTTAATCAATGATTTTGATTTATTTTAGTGTATTAAATCAGTATCTCAAATTTCACTTATTTAAAAAAAAAACCCGTTAAATCCCAATTTCAGACCGACCAATAGCGCGTTACAATTTCAGTGAGGATTGAGCTGAACAAAAAAGTAATTTCTTTAGGCATGACTTGATCAGTTTTGCTCGTTGATTCCTCACTTTAATCATCTTAAATGTCCCGTATAAAGATACCTTATTGTTTTCCGCAACCCATCATCATGGGAACAAAGTTGCATTTATAGCAACACCTTTCACTAAGTACAATGACCATCCTCAATACTGTTAGGTTTATGTAGACAGTGAGCAACATAAATGTTATCATCATAATGCAAAACCATTCTAGAACATTATTAGGAATCCAGACAGACATATGCTTAGTCAGATAGACTTGTATTTTTTTAATAATCTTATTAAAGAAAACAGTTCATGCCTATCTTCTCCTCATTCATTTTCTGTGTAACTCAGGACATCGAACTTCGTGGCAAAAATAGTGACGATCGACATTTTCATGATTGGATTCAATTTATAGATATGGATGGTGGCATATGTCAATTGGTCATACTTGTTAAATTCTCACATGATCCAAAATAAATTGATGGAAATTAGCAAGTGAAAGGAAAACAATTTGTTCCATCAGACATCATTTCTAAAGGGTTCTCAATAGGAGCCGATGAAAATGTTATACGTCGGAAACTGAACAATTGTCGTTGGCGCTACGATATGTAGACAACGTAGAGAGTGCAGACCTTGGCGCTACAATATGTAGACAACGTAGAGAGGGCAGAGCTTGGCGCTACGATATGTAGAAAACGTAGAGAGGGCAGAGCTTGGCGCTACGATATGTAGACAACGTAGAGAGTGCAGAGGTTTGCGCTATGATATGTAGACAACGTAGAGACTGCAGAGCTTGGCGCTACGATATGTAGACAACGTAGAGAGGGCAGAGCTTGGCACTACGATATGTAGAAAACGTAGAGGGGGCAGAGCTTGGCGCTACGATATGTAGACAACGTAGAGAGTGCAGAGCTTGGCACTACGATATGTAGAAAACGTAGAGAGGGCAGAGCTTGGCGCTACGATATGTAGACAACGTAGAGAGTGCAGAGCTTGGCGCTACGATATGTAGACAACGTAGAGACTGCAGAGCTTGGCGCTACGATATGTAGACAACGTAGAGAGGGCAGAGCTTGGCACTACGATATGTAGAAAACATAGAGAGGGCAGAGCTTGGCGCTACGATATGTAGACAACGTAGAGAGTGCAGAGCTTGGCACTACGATATATAGACAACGTAGAGAGTGCAGAGCTTGGCGCTACGATATGTAGACAACGTAGAGAGTGCAAAGCTTAGCGCTACGATATGTAGACAACGTAGAGAGTGCAGAGCTTGGCGCTACGATATGTAGACAACGTAGAGAGTGCAGAGCTTTGCGCTACGATATGTAGACAACGTAGAGTGCAGAGCTTGGCGCTACGATATGTAGACAACGTAGAGAGTGCAGAGCTTGGCGCTACGATATGTAGACAACGTGGAGAGTGCAGAGCTTTGCGCTACGATGTGTAGACAACGTAGAAAGTTCAGAGCTTGGCGCTACGATATGTAGACAACGTAGAGAGTGCAGAGCTTGGCGCTACGATATGTAGACAACGTAGAGAGTGCAGAGCTTGGCACTACGATATGTAGACAACGTATAGAGTGCAGAGCTTGGCGCTACGATATGTAGACAATGTAGAGAGTGCAGAGCTTGGCGCTACGATATGTAGACAACGTAGAGAGTGCAGAGCTTGGCGCTACGATATGTAGACAACGTAGAGAGTGCAGAGCTTGGCGCTACGATATGTAGACAACGTAGAGAGTGCAGAGCTTGGCGCTACGATATGTAGACAACGTAGAGAGTGCAGAGCTTGGCGCTACGATATGTAGACAACGTAGAGAGTGCAGAGCTTGGCGCTACGATATGTAGACAACGTAGAGAGTGCAGAGCTTGGCGCTACGATATGTAGACAACGTAGAGAGTGCAGAGCTTGGCGCTACGATATGTAGACAACGTAGAGAGTGCAGAGCTTGGCGCTACGATATGTAGACAACGTAGAGAGTGCAGAGCTTGGCGCTACGATATGTAGACAACGTAGAGAGTGCAGAGCTTGGCGCTACGATATGTAGACAACGTAGAGAGTGCAGAGCTTGGCGCTACGATATGTAGACAACGTAGAGAGTGCAGAGCTTGGCGCTACGATATGTAGACAACGTAGAGAGTGCAGAGCTTGGCGCTACGATATGTAGACAACGTAGAGAGTGCAGAGCTTGGCGCTACGATATGTAGACAACGTAGAGAGTGCAGAGCTTGGCGCTACGATATGTAGACAACGTAGAGAGTGCAGAGCTTGGCGCTACGATATGTAGACAACGTAGAGAGTGCAGAGCTTGGCGCTACGATATGTAGACAACGTAGAGAGTGCAGAGCTTGGCGCTACGATATGTAGACAACGTAGAGAGTGCAGAGCTTGGCGCTACGATATGTAGACAACGTAGAGAGTGCAGAGCTTGGCGCTACGATATGTAGACAACGTAGAGAGTGAAGAGCTTGGCGCTACGATATGTAGACAACGTAGAGAGTGCAGAGCTTGGCGCTACGATATGTAGACAACGTACAGAGTGCAGAGCTTGGGGCTACGATATGTAGACAACGTAGAGAGTGCAGAGCTTGGCGCTACGATATGTAGACAACGTAGAGAGTGCAGAGCTTGGCGCTACGATATGTAGACAACGTAGACAGTACAGAGCTTGGCGAAACGATATGTAGACAACATAGAGAGTTCAGAGCTTGGCGCTACGATATGTAGACAGCGTAGAGAGTGCAGAGCTTGGCGCTACGATATGTAGACAACGTAGAGAGTGCAGAGCTTTGCGCTACTATATGTTGACAACATAGAGAGTGCAGAGCTTGGCGAACCGATATGTAGACAACGTAGAGAGTGCAAAGCTTGGCGCTACGATATGTAGACAACGTAGAGAGTGCAGAGCTTGGCACTACGATATGTAGACAACGTAGAGAGTGCAGAGCTTGGCACTACGAAATGTAGACAACGTAGAGAGTGCAGAGCTTGGCGCTACGATATGTAGAAAATGTAGAGAGTGCGGAGCTTGGCGCTACGATATGTAGACAACGTAGACAGTGCTGCGCTTGGCGCAACGATATGTAGACAACGTAAAGTGCAGAGCTTGGCGACTATATGTAGACAACGTAGAGTGCAGAGCTTGGCGCTACGATATGTAGACAACGTAGAGAGTGCAGAGCTTGGCGCTACGATATGTAGACAACGTAGAGAGTGCAGAGCTTGGCGCTACGATATGTAGACAACGTAGAGAGTGCAGAGCTTGGCGCTACGATATGTAGACAACGTAGAGAGTGCAGAGCTTGGCGCTACGATATGTAGACAACGTAGAGAGTGCAGAGCTTGGCGCTACGATATGTAGACAACGTAGAGAGTGCAGAGCTTGGCGCTACGATATGTAGACAACGTAGAGAGTGCAGAGCTTGGCGCTACGATATGTAGACAACGTAGAGAGTGCAGAGCTTGGCGCTACGATATGTAGACAACGTAGAGAGTGCAGAGCTTGGCGCTACGATATGTAGACAACGTAGAGAGTGCAGAGCTTGGCGCTACGATATGTAGACAACGTAGAGAGTGCAGAGCTTGGCGCTACGATATGTAGACAACGTAGAGAGTGCAGAGCTTGGCGCTACGATATGTAGACAACGTAGAGAGTGCAGAGCTTGGCGCTACGATATGTAGACAACGTAGAGAGTGCAGAGCTTGGCGCTACGATATGTAGACAACGTAGAGAGTGCAGAGCTTGGCGCTACGATATGTAGACAACGTAGAGAGTGCAGAGCTTGGCGCTACGATATGTAGACAACGTAGAGAGTGCAGAGCTTGGCGCTACGATATGTAGACAACGTAGAGAGTGCAGAGCTTGGCGCTACGATATGTAGACAACGTAGAGAGTGCAGAGCTTGGCGCTACGATATGTAGACAACGTAGAGAGTGCAGAGCTTGGCGCTACGATATGTAGACAACGTAGAGAGTGCAGAGCTTGGCGCTACGATATGTAGACAACGTAGAGAGTGCAGAGCTTGGCGCTACGATATGTAGACAACGTAGAGAGTGCAGAGCTTGGCGCTACGATATGTAGACAACGTAGAGAGTGCAGAGCTTGGCGCTACGATATGTAGACAACGTAGAGAGTGCAGAGCTTGGCGCTACGATATGTAGACAACGTAGAGAGTGCAGAGCTTGGCGCTACGATATGTAGACAACGTAGAGAGTGCAGAGCTTGGCGCTACGATATGTAGACAACGTAGAGAGTGCAGAGCTTGGCGCTACGATATGTAGAAAATGTAGAGAGTGCGGAGCTTGGCGCTACGATATGTAGACAACGTAGACAGTGCTGCGCTTGGCGCAACGATATGTAGACAACGTAAAGTGCAGAGCTTGGCGCTACGATATGTAGACAACGTAGACAGCAGATCTTGGCGCTACGATATGTAGACAACGTAGAAAGTGCAGAGCTTGGCGCTACGATATGTAGACAACGTAGAGAGTGCAGAGGTTTGCGCTATGATATGTAGACAACGTAGAGAGTGCAGAACTTGGCGCTACGATATGTAGACAACGCAGAGAGTGCAGAGCTTGGCGGTACGATATGTAGACAACGTAGAGATTGCAGAGCTTGTCGCTACGATATTTAGACAACGTAGAGAGTGCAGAGCTTGGCGCTACGATATGTAGACAACGTATAGAGTGCAGAGCTTGGGGCTACGAAATGTAGACAACGTAGAGACTGCAGAGCTTGGCGCTACAATATGTAGACAACGTAGAGAGGGCAGAGCTTGGCGCTACGATATGTAGAAAACGTAGAGAGGACAGAGCTTGGCGCTACGATATGTAGACAACGTAGAGAGTGCAGAGGTTTGCGCTATGATATGTAGACAACGTAGAGACTGCAGAGCTTGGCGCTACGATATGTAGACAACGTAGAGAAGGCAGAGCTTGGCACTACGATATGTAGAAAACGTAGAGGGGGCAGAGCTTGGCGCTACGATATGTAGACAACGTAGAGAGTGCAGAGCTTGGCACTACGATATGTAGAAAACGTAGAGAGGGCAGAGCTTGGCGCTACGATATGTAGACAACGTAGAGAGTGCAGAGCTTGGCGCTACGATATGTAGACAACGTAGAGAGTGCAGAGCTTGGCGCTACGATATGTAGACAACGTAGAGAGTGCAGAGCTTGGCGCTACGATATGTAGACAACGTAGAGAGTGCAGAGCTTGGCGCTACGATATGTAGACAACGTAGAGAGTGCAGAGCTTGGCGCTACGATATGTAGACAACGTAGAGAGTGCAGAGCTTGGCGCTACGATATGTAGACAACGTAGAGAGTGCAGAGCTTGGCGCTACGATATGTAGACAACGTAGAGAGTGCAGAGCTTGGCGCTACGATATGTAGACAACGTAGAGAGTGCAGAGCTTGGCGCTACGATATGTAGACAACGTAGAGAGTGCAGAGCTTGGCGCTACGATATGTAGACAACGTAGAGAGTGCAGAGCTTGGCGCTACGATATGTAGACAACGTAGAGAGTGCAGAGCTTGGCGCTACGATATGTAGACAACGTAGAGAGTGCAGAGCTTGGCGCTACGATATGTAGACAACGTAGAGAGTGCAGAGCTTGGCGCTACGATATGTAGACAACGTAGAGAGTGCAGAGCTTGGCGCTACGATATGTAGACAACGTAGAGAGTGCAGAGCTTGGCGCTACGATATGTAGACAACGTAGAGAGTGCAGAGCTTGGCGCTACGATATGTAGACAACGTAGAGAGTGCAGAGCTTTGCGCTACGATATGTTGACAACGTAGAGAGTGCAGAGCTTGGCGAACCGATATGTAGACAACGTAGAGAGTGCAAAGCTTGGCGCTACGATATGTAGACAACGTACAGAGTGCAGAGCTTGGCGCTACGATATGTAGACAACGTAGAGAGTGCAGAGCTTGGCACTACGAAATGTAGACAACGTAGAGAGTGCAGAGCTTGGCGCTACGATATGTAGAAAACGTAGAGAATGCGGAGCTTGGCGCTACGATATGTAGACAACGTAGACAGTGCTGCGCTTGGCGCAACGATATGTAGACAACGTAAAGTGCAGAGCTTGGCGACTATATGTAGACAACGTAGAGTGCAGAGCTTGGCGCTACGATATGTAGACAACGTAGAGTGCAGAGCTTGGCGCTACGATATGTAGACAACGTAGAGTACAGAACTTGGCGCTACGATATGAAGACAACGTAGAGAGTGCAGAGCTTGGCGCTACGATATGTAGACAACGTAGACAGCAGATCTTGGCGCTACGATATGTAGACAACGTAGAGAGTGCAGAGCTTGGAGCTACGATATGAAGACAACGTAGAGAGTGCAGAGGTTTGCGCTACGATATGTAGACAACGTAGAGAGTGCAGAACTTGGCGCTACGATATGTAGACAACGCAGAGAGTGCAGAGCTTGGCGGTACGATATGTAGACAACGTAGAGATTGCAGAGCTTGTCGCTACAATATGTAGACAACTTAGAGAGTGCAGAGCTTGGTGGACGATATGTAGACAACGTAGAGAATGCAGAGCTTGGCGCTACGATATGTAGACAACGTAGAGAGTACAGAGCTTGGCGCTACGATATGTAGACAACGTACAGAGTGCAGAGCTTGGGGCTACGAAATGTAGACAACATAGAGAGTGCAGAGCTTGGCGCTACGATATGTAGACAATGTAGAGAGTGCAGAGCTTGGCGCTACGATATGTAGACAACGTAGACAGTACAGAGCTTGGCGAAACGATATGTAGACAACGTAGAGTGCAGAGCTGGCGCTACGATATGTAGACAGCGTAGAGAGTGCAGAGCTTGGCGCTACGATATGTAGACAACGTAAAGTGCAGAGCTTGGCGCTACGATATGTAGACAATGTAGAGTGCAGAGCTTGGCGCTACGATATGTAGACAACGTAGAGTGCAGAGCTTGGCGCTACGATATGTAGACAACGTAGAGTACAGAACGTGGCGCTACGATATGTAGACAACATAGAGTAGGCAGAGCTTGGCTCTACGATATGTAGACAACGTAGAGTGCAGAGCTTGGCGCTACGATATGTAGACAACGTAGAGTGCAGACCTTGGCGCTACGATATGTAGACAACGTAGAGTGCAGAGCTTGGCGCTACGATATGTAGACAACGTAGAGTGCTGAGCTTGGCGCTACGATATGTAGACAACGTAGAGTGCAGAGCTTGGCGCTACGAGATGTAGACAACGTAGAGTGCAGAGCTTGACGCTACGATATGTAGACAACGTTNGAGAGTGGAGAGCTTGGCGCTACGATATGTAGACAACGTAGAGAGTGCAGAGCTTGGCGCTACGATATGTAGACAACGTAGAGTGCAGAGCTTGGCGCTACGATATGTAGATAACGTAGAGTGCAGAGCTTGGCGCTATGATATGCAGATAACGTAGAGTGCAGAGCTTGGCGCTACGATATGTAGACAACGTAGAGAGTGCAGAACTTGGCGCTACGATATGTAGACAACGTAGAGAGTGCAGAGCTTGGCGCTACAATATGTAGACAACTTAGAGATTGCAGAGCTTGGTGGACGATATGTAGACAACGTAGAGAATGCAGAGCTTGGCGCTACGATATGTAGACAACGTAGAGAGTACAGAGCTTGGCGCTACGATATGTAGACAACGTAGAGATTGCAGAGCTTAGCGCTACGATATGTAGACAACGTAGAGAGCAGAGCTTGACGCTACGATATGTAGACAACGTAGAGAGTGCAGAGCTTGGCGCTACGATATGTAGAAACATAGAGAGTGCAGAGCTTGGCGCTTCGATATGTAGACAACGTAGAGAGTGCAGAGCCTGGTGCTACGATATGTAGACAACGTAGAGAGTGAAGAGCTTGGCGCTACGATATGTAGACAACGTAGAGAGTGCAGAGCTTGGCGCTACGATATGTAGACAACGTAGCGAGTGCAGAGCTTGAAGCAACGCTATGAAGACAACTTAGAGAGTGAAGAGCTTGGCACTACGATATGTAGACAACATAGAGAGAGCAGAGCTTGGCGCTACGATATGTAGACAACGTAGAGAGCAGAGCTTGGCTCCTCGATATGTAGACAACGTAGAGAGTGCAGAGCTTGGCGCTACGATATGTAGACAACGTAGAGAGTACAGAGCTTGGCGCTACGATATGTAGACAACGTAGCGAGTGCAGAGCTGGAAGCAACGCTATGTAGACAACTTAGAGAGTGGAGAACTTGGCACTACGATATGTAGACAACGTAGAGAGTGCAGAGCTTGGCGCTACGATATGTAGACAACGTAGAGAGTGCAGAGCTTGGCGCTACGATATGTAGACAACGTAGAGAGTGCAGAGCTTTTCGCTACGATATGTAGACAACGTAGAGTGCAGAGCTTTTCGCTACGATATGTAGACAACGTAGAGAGTGCAGAGCTTGGCGCTATGATATGTAGACAACGTAGAGAGTGCAGAGCTTGGCGCTACGATATGTAGACAACGTAGAGAGTGCAGAGCTTGGCGCTACGATATGAGCTTTGGAAAAAAAATATTTCTGTATGCGCAACTATAGCGTTCATTCGAATGCGATAAAACTTTCATGAGATGTTGAGCGACCACCCCGTAATGATTATAAATTATCATAAGCGTTTTAAATGATTCCATTTTGTTCCAGGAGCCCTAAATTCGTTTTTTTTATGTTATAAGAGCAATATAAATATGAAACGTATGCGCTCCTATGAGATGAACCGTTGGTGTGTTGTTGTGACCACACCAGTGAACGTTTCTCAATCATTAAAAACATTTTAAAATACTATTTTTTCAGCCAGGAGTACAAAATTCTTTTTTTTCTTCTAATATGAGCTATAACAATTTAAATTCAAACAGAGCTAATACATGGGGGGGGGGGGTAGAATTTTAATTAGATACATGATGGGACATTAGGGAGAAGAGGAGCGACTTGTTCAAAAATCCGCCATA
>CAXITT010000213.1:0-37150 GCA_964033795.1 Lymnaea stagnalis | reverse complement strand
GAGAGAGCAGGGAGAAGTCAGAGCAGGGAGAAGTGAGAGTCGGAAGATGAGTGATAGAGTAAGCAAGTGATAGACCAAATAAAGAACACGAGTTTAATGATCCAATGTATCACCGGAGTTGTTTACTTTTTGAGTACCAGATTTAGATGAAGTGTGTCAGATAGTAAGCAAGGTCTCTTACAATACATATAGACTGAAACGAAGTCTATGTCAAAAGGGCGAATAACTGCAAGTATTTATTTACAATAATTGGTATTTTCAATAACTTCGTAGTTTACCTCTTTTGTCATGTAATATTAATACAAATGGATTTCAGCAATTTATTTTTTATTTATGTCATTTGAATAAAAGTGAACCTAAAATACTGATCGTATCATCATAATAAATGCTATAATCGCTCAACGTCATATGTTCAATCGTGGTGGACTTAGCCTTGTATAGTTTCACTGTTGATCTCAGAAGATCAATAAGGGTTAGATTTTTTTTTTCCGTTCCAAAACGGTTATATCACAGGTATATTGACAAGGGTATGTCTCAAGTATATTTTACAGGGTTATATCTCAGGTATATTTGATATGGTTATATCTCAGGTATTTTCGACAGGGTTATATCTCAGGTATATTTGACCGGGTTATATCTCAGGTATATTTGTCTGGGTTATATTTCAGTTATATTTGTCAGGGTTATATATCAGGTATATTTTTCAGGGTTATATATCAGGTATATTTGTTAGGGTTATATCTCAGGTATATTTAACATGGTTATATCTCAGGTATATTTAACATGGTTATAACTCAGGTATATTTTTCAGGGTTATATTTCAGNGTACTAGAGGTAGATAAACCGAGCTTAGCAGTTCAGCGCAATCAACTCTATTTTATAGGTACTGTGGTATAGTGACACTTTGTGAAAATTTCTGACAACCTGTGACTTGCTGAAGTTAAAAAAAAAAAAAAAAAAAAATCTAATTAAAAAAAAAAAAAAACAAGAAAAATGTATTCTAAAAATGTGTACCCGGGATTTCCCGAGATGGGGACAATTTCCCGGGAAGTCTTATATTGCTCACAAAAAAATCGTGCAGGATCCGGGGACCTCGGGATCGAAATCCTAATGACGACAGTGACGCGGAGATGAAATGTTCATTTCGTGGTCACTCCCCCAAGCTCTGGTGACTGAGGGTGCACGGGGGGTATAAAGAGGTGGGGCGGGTAGAGGGGGGAGGGTTATTTATTCTTGCAGTAACTTATGGTCATCTGAGCTTTGTGTCATCCCGGCTTAACACTGTGGGCCATTTATCATATCATTGTAACAGCGTATGGCAGGGGGAGATAATGATACCTGCGGTAGGGGAGTGAAAGCAGGTGGGTGGTGGGTTGCGGGGGGGGGCGGGGGAGCTTGATAAGCTGCGTGGACAGAGGCGATTTGAGTAAAATTCTAAACTTAAATCCCCAAGTAATTGTGGATTGTGTCATGCTAATGTTTTACCATCGTAACATTGTGACGGACTGATGCCAACAAATACAACGAAATAAATAAATGTCTTGGTTTTATTTGACAGTAAAATGTCCTGGTTATACGTTCATTTATTTGACCAGGTTATTTACTGGTTAGATATACAAGATATATATCATATTTATGTAAAACTGTTATACGTCAGATTTATGTAAAACTGTCATATGTCAGAGCTTTGTGAAGCTGTTCTATAGATGGAGTCGCTGAGGCGGTATTACAGTCACAAAATACATTTTCCGACACCTCCGACTGTGTGGAGCACAGGGAGAAACAAGAAACACTGCTTGTCATTCTCTTCATCCTGGTCTTGACTTAGTTTTGCTATTCAAACAAATAGACAGTGACGAGAGAATTTAGGCAATAATCCCTAAAGTTGAAAAATATATAGTTCAATTCAACCCTCCTACTCACGTCAAGGCTATTACACAAGTCAAGGCTACTACTCAGGTCAAGTCTACGTCTCATATATTCGCTACTACTCAAGTCAAGGCTACCAATCAAGTAAAAGCGTTGGTCATTTTTGTAAGCGGAAAACAAAGAATACCAAATTAATTGCTGTGTTTTATGCGAGAGATACAAAAAATAGTTAGATATTTCTCAGGGTATTATATATCAGAAATATATGACAGTGTTTTTTTTTATAGAGTTATGTGTCAGGGTTTTAATGGCAGTGTTATATGTTAGTGCTTTATGGCATTGTTTGAGAGATTCTAAATATTTGTGTGTTTTGACCTGCTGGTCAATAACCGTGACGTTATTAGGGTTACATAAAACACCATTTCTAACATTGATTTCCCCGTCGCCTTGAATAACAAATTGCCATTATTATCAGATATCAGGTTTCACTTGTCCTTCACTGGTAGACTGTGCGTTCATTTGTTTAGTCTTCATAGCCATCTTTTCGGGTCGGGATTACACGGTATTGCTATTTATAGAACTAATGGTGATTAGTCTTCGTACTACATCGCGATATATACGTCACTGCCATAATTAAAATAAGCTGATTCGGATGTAATGGACACTTAAAAATAAACTGAAAATTGCAGATTAGATTTTATTTAAAGATTGACATAGTGACTAACCAATTGTCTGGCTATTTTATGATATGTTCAACGAATCTCTAAATCTTCTATGAGCAAGTCTTTGAACTGATTTGTCGCACAGCTATCACTTGTCCAATGCCCCAACAATGTCAACATTCGTTCATGTAGATAAGCCCTGAGACTGAAATAGTTTAACATTGCAACATATAAATATTAATGGAACAGAAAACTAAGGGGCAGAAATACTGTCCCGATTGGATTAAGGATGCTTCACTTTGTATAAAGAATGTTTTGTAATTAGCTCATCTATTTCATATAAATCCTTTAATATTATTATCTCATAATTTCAAATGTAGCATGTAATGAAATTAGCTGATCTATTTCATATGGCGCATATAATGTATTAATCTTATCTACTTCATATGACGCATGTATAGTAATAAGCTCATTTACTACATATAATGCATGTAAAGAAATTATAATTTATATCTCATTTAAACGCATGTAATGTAAAGTGATAATTTTAGCTGCTATACTTTTTATTAGGATGTTCAAAAACGCCTTTCCGATATTAACTTCACACAAAATGCTTTTCAATGAATGATTCTTTGTACTTTGATGACGTGGCTCTGTTAATTGAATGACCTGATGTGACGTCTAAAGAAGATACCATGTTTTAAAAGCTACAAAATTCTTCAGCCAATGGAAGGACAAGAAATGTCTATTTCCAAACAGTGAGATAGAAGTAGTATTTCTATACAGAAAGACACGTATTTGGGGAGAGTGGAGTCAGCGAGATAGAGTAAAGCATGATGGCTTTGGATTTATTACAAGTAGGGATTGAATTCAAGAATTATGTTTGTGATTTCAAAATATTGTAACTAAAATTAATCTAATTTGTAGTGTGATTACTGCTAACAATTATTAAAAATAATGGTCAATTATGTCTTACATAGGAGGTGGTGCTATCATTTAACTTATTTTAACAGTTGAGACTGTTGGGCTTTCTAGCAGTTCATTGCAAATTTATCCCTAAAGTGATGGATCGAATTAAAGTGTACTCCATAATGACACAAACAACTCGGCTTGTCAACACAGGAATCAAGAAACGGAATGCAAGTGATGCATATTTTGTATTACATAAATTCCTTTCAATTTGACATTTATTAGTTTCTTAAACAATAATCATGATATGAGATTAAATGTAATGTTATTTTTTTATTGAATTCTAAATGATAATTTTTATTTGAAATAGTTTTAAAAATTACACAACTGTAACAAAAATGAAATAAACATGACTCACATGTCTCAATTTCATCTCATAAAAAGTTTTTTTTTTTTTTTAATAATTTGTTTACTATGCAAAAGAAATCGTCTTTGCATGCTTATAAAAAAAGTTATAAAACTGAAAAATGACTTGATTTAAACGAAAAATTCATCATTCTTTGTATTAATATTTACAATTGGTAGTGAGGCAACTCCAACATTCATTGCACGTTAACTTTTTTTTTAAAACACTTTTTCTTTATCTTGTATTATTTTTTTTAATAATGTTTTAACAAACACTGTTGTATTATGTATAACAAAATTATTTACAAAGAAAAAAATACTTAAAGATAAATCAAAAAAGATTGAATAAATTACAACATGTACTTAAATATCATATTTACATGATCGTATGTGTAAATTATAGTTACATAGTGTGTGCTATTTTTACCTATAGTTATAACTCATTTAACGTGATATAAAGATCGATTGTACATACAGCTCCCCATGGGATTAGGCCACATACAGCTGTCCGTGTGAGCGCGCCACATACAACTGTCCACGTGAGCATGACACATACAGCTGCCCATGTGAGTAGGCCACATACAGCTGTCCGTGCAAGTAGGCTACATACAACTGTCCATGTGAGAAGCTTGGATTTAACACAACATATATTCTTGTGGCGTTTAATCATATACATATATATGCAAAGCTGAGTTCGTAAATATAAACAAAATTTGGGCCGTTACACCAAACGATATTTTGTTAAATGGTTAAACTAATACAGAAACGTACATATTATGTCAGACACATTGATATAGCGTTATGTTTATTTGATTAAAATTTCATCCGCCAAGACATTAGTTCTTTTGAAAATTATACTTAAATAGCTTATTTAAGAAAAAACAAAGTAAGGGCTACCGGGCATAAACGCAAAGTTTTAAAATGGTTGTGCTCATTTAGAAAGCATTAGCAGGCGATCGCACATCAATTCACCAACATTTTATCATAAGGGGGGAAACGAGTTTGTGGCCGACGGCCACAATAGGAATATATTAGAATTGTTGTATTAATCTACTTCTTATGTCCACACACAAAATGTTATGTCGCTCCTTTAATTGATTAAAATTCTACCCAAACCCTATATTAGCTCTGTTAAAATTAAATTTAACAAACTAATATATAAAAAAAAAACAAAAAAAACGAATTTAGTTCCCCTGGCTAAAAATGTAATATTTTAAAATGGTTTGACTAATTTAGAAATCTTTAGATCATGATCACAAACTCTCAATAATTTGTTTATGCATTCATCTAAATGGTATAGATGCGTATACGTTTTGTATTTATAAATCTCATATAAGAGAAAAAAAGACTTTTGGTCCCATGGCTCAAAATGGAAAATTTTAAAATTGTTGTAATAATTCAGAAAAACGTTCAAGCATAACAACACAATAAAGTTTTATGCAATTAGCTAAATGGTATTGGGTGGAATTTGGAAATTATGTTTACATAGCTCATATTACAAAAGAAGGAAAAAAAACAGGCATTTATTGCCCCTGACTCAAAAATTGAATATTTTAAAATGGTTTTAATCATTCAGAAACATGTACGGGGGTGCACACAACAACTCATTAAAGATCTTCTGTAATCAGATGAATGGTATAGGAGCGCATACGGAAATTATATTAATAAAGTTCATTTGTGAAAATAATAAATTTTTGGCCAAACATGCACAAACGGCATATTTTGTAAAGGTTGTAATGATATAGAAAGATGCGTGGGCATGTGTACAACTACTCACCAACGTTTAATCCCAATGGTAGAGGAGCGCATATACAAACAGAACATGTATTTAGAGATCTCATAAAAGAAAAAACAAACATAGGGCTCAAGACAAAGTATTTTAAAATGGTTTTAATAATTCAAAATTATTTGCGGGCGTGAGCACAACATCTCTGCAATGTTTTATTAAAAACTCGAATAAATGTTTTACGAGCACGAACGGATTTTTTTTTTTTACAAAGTTCAATTAAAAAAAAAAAAAAAAAAATAAGACCAACAACAAAAAAAAAAAAAAACAATAAATGGTTTTAATAATTCAAAAATATTTGCGGGCGTTAGCACAACAACTCTGCAATGTTTTATTAAAAACTCGAATAAATGTTTTAAGAGAACGAACGGATTTTTTTTTTTACAAAGTTCAATTAAAAAAAAAAAAAAACTCATTAGGGCCAAGTGTCACAGGAAACATGAGCGACACCAATACACTAGATCACATCGGCCACACCAATACACTACACCACACAATAATATTAACAGAGGAACCTACATTTAAGTCTAAAATGTATCCCATTCCGTATGCGTTTAGAGATGATGCTAGGAAAGAACTCAACGATCTTCTAACAACCAACAAGATTAAAAGTTCAAATTCACCAATCTCTTCTCCAATGGTTGTAGTCAAAAAGAAAAACGGACAACTCCACATATGCTGGGAAGACAGATAGTTCAAGAAAGTAGGCGAACAGGAAGCTGAACCCATGGGGGACACGAGATAAATTAAAAGAAGAAATAGGTTCCTCAACAATCTTCACTGATCATAACCTAAATAGATGATTTTGCCAGATAGAAATGGAAAAAAAATCCATGCCCTACACTTCATTTTCTACAGAAGATAGACTATTTGAGTGGACAGTGATGCCATTTGGACTAGTCAACTCAGCTGTCACATTCTGCAGTTTCGTGAGGATACTGCTCACAGGAATGCCCAATATTGAACACTTTGTAGACAACATTTGTGTACACACAAAAGACATGAAAACACATACAGAAACACTGACACTAGTATCAGAGAAGTTAAGAACACAAGGTGTAACAATTGCACCAAATAAACTGAAATTTGTCCAAGATCAGATTGAATTTTGGGGATTTAGAGTTGGTAAGAGCACCATTCAATCTTCACAACAAAACAGGGAAAAGATACTGAACATAAAAACACCACATAACCAAAAAGTTGTCAAAGTCATTTTAGATCTAGTTCATTTCTACAGCACATTTGAAGCTGAATTTTCAGACATAACATTGCCTTTAAGAAAGTTAATTAACAAAATCAGCAAGAAAAAAATAGTGTGGACAAATGATTGCGAGACAGCATTAAGAACAATAAAAAAAATCTTTCAAAGTGATAACATATTAGTATCTCCTAACTTCAATCAACATTTCGCATTAGAAACCGATGCATCATACAATGGATTAGGAGCTTGCCTCGTGCAAGAATTCAACAATATACTCAGGCCAATGACATATGTAAGTAGATCTTAAAAAAAAACTTAAAACTCAACTATTCTATTATTGAAAAAAAATACCTGGCTGTCGTGTGGGCGCTAACAAAATTACAGAAGTACCTATTAGGTAGAACATTTATTCTTTTGACAGATCATAAGCCATTCATGGAATTAAATAGAGAGAGAACAGCAAATAAAACAAACAACAGAAGGTTCTTAATTCTCTTAGATTTTCAATATGAGATAAGGACAATAAAAGGTAAAGATAACATAGTTGCTGATTTCCTATCCAGACATATTGATTATAAAGACAATGACAAAGTCATTTAACTGAGACATATCAGTCAAAGATTCTGATTCTTTTCAAAAAGATCACACTAACTAAACAATAAAATGTGATTTATTTGATTTTATGATACATTCATAAGTCATTCTTTCAATGCTGGTAGGACTAAATATTTTAAGATGTGTATTATTATTCATGAAATATTAAAAATTAAGGAAACATTTTAGGAATCATTTTACCATTTCAATGGGCATTATGGAAATCACCTTACCATTGTTAAAATTTGTGATATTTCATCATGAGTGATATGTTTTATGCTTTAGCATGTGTTATACAAAAACAATCCGTTTGATTTTAATAATATGATAACCATTACACTATCTGATATATATTATAAACATTGAGTAGCCAAGAGACTTTATCATAATAATATTGATACATTTTGATCATTTGTAAATTCAGTATTACATTTAATGCTTATAACAAGTACTATGAACGGTAGATACAAACTTGCAAGCTTATCATAATACCCTACTACAATTGTTTCATGTATATTATTTTCCATATATTTTTTATCTATGTTAAAAATCTATGTTAAATCTATGTTAAAACAAAATGTGTAGGGCGTGTAACAGACCAAGTTGGCTGTGATGTTCACACGACACTTGGCGTAGTAATTTGATCATGGCGTTGTAATAACTTGTAAAACACGAGGGAACACATTTCCCAGAGCAGAAGTTTACTGGACGCTTGAGTAGAGAGAGAGAGAGAGTGCACGAGTGTTTCTTGAAAGTCTCGGACATAGTGAATTTTATCCAGTGTGAATTACGAAAGTATCATGTGATACAGAATATTGTGAAACGTATGTGTATTTATTAATTGCATCCTATCATTGTCACTAGGATCTACTCATGGCAAAGTTTAACATTGTACTCAGCTTATTATGAAATAAAGTACTGTATAAAATTATTGGACGTCATTTACTTATTGAGTGAGAGATGAACAGATGCAGATCAGTCTTTAGTCAAGTGATAGTGGCGGGCAATCCATTACAGTGAGCACATTAGTTGTTAACCATGTTAAGATTGCAATATCCGCATAATAAGGTGTGCTACATGGCTAAAAACGGAACATATGGAAAGGTTGTGCTTTCCATACGAGTGCTAGTGGGCAACAACTTATCAAATTTGTATTGAAATCGCATTAATATTTTAGGCGCGCATATTGCATATACATACATACATACATACATACATACATATATACATACATACAGATAGACTGACACTATTTTTGATACATAGACGTTGTGAAGGCTATAAAGATTTATGGAACGAGAAAAATCTAGGGTAAAAGCGTACACTGAGTGGTTACACAGCTACAGTGAATTTAGTTACATTCTACTGGTCCTGAATTTGAAATGCCTTTGATCATTATTAAAGCTATTTTTGCCATTTCCTATCCGAAAGTTTGAAATGCCAACATAAAATTGCCTGAAAGAAACAACAAATTCAAATATGTGCCAAAATGAATCCCTTCATTCTAAGTTTTCCTTGCTGTCGTTAACATCCTACATTTCTGCAACCCTTCCCTCGCTTTGATCAATGTTAAGGTTTAATGATGATTTTAAGCTTTAGCCAAATGTTTATCCTGAGGCATGCAATAAACGGACACAACTAAGTGTATGTATAGCACTGGGAGCCATTACGCCACTCACAAAACATGTTTTTGCTGTTCAAAAAGTATAATAGAAACATTAAATTCAAGTTGATTAAAAAATATATCTCTTCATTTCGACGTAACCAAACATTTCCTTGCGTGCAGACTCTCCAGACCACTCCACTGATTAAGATTTATCGACATCCACAATTTCCGCCCTACTTTCCGATATAGATGATTGCCAATGTTTGTATTGATAGACCAACTGCAAAGTGCATTAATTACTGTTAGTGCCGCCATGGGCGACCACATATTTTCCGGAGTGTTAATATTTTTAACACACAATTCATATGACGCCCAAACCCCCCCCCCCCCCCCCCTTTTCCAATCCATTATTTTCACCAATTTTTAAATACCTAACCCTTTCCGAAGCTAGTCATTCGCCCCGCATGTCCCACCTGAGCTGTGCGTCTGGTCACTGGTACTGCCTCCCCCCTCCCCCAACCAACCCCGGAATATTTAAAATGCAATTCGTGGAGTATGTCTGACAGAAACACGTCCATGGGTAAAGTATAGAGAGAACGGAAGGATGCCTTATTTAATTACATTTGTATTATATCCCTAGATTTAGGGATCGAACTTAAGTTGACTACAGCTTAGAATAAGGCATGTTAGTCAAATTGTTTCTATTTCAAAATTACACGAAAGTATTGGTTAAGCATAGTTTTTGGTACATATATTTCTATTTAAAATAACAAAGGTAAAGTTTTTCATATTAATGATAAAAACAAACAAAAAATACAATTAATAAATCATTTTAAAACTACTTACATAAATTGTTATTTGAATTGATTTTGAATACATTTGGAAAGCAAAAATTAATTAAAATGCCTCCTAAAAATCCAAAAAGATATCAACAAAAAAGATTTTGGAAGTGACATCAATTGCGTCCCTTACTCTAAAAACATATCTAAGCATTAAACCTTCTTTAAAACAAAAAACATAATATAACTACGCATGTGGAAGCTTGAATTAAGACCAGGAGAATAAGACTAAGAGAACTTTTCGGCTAAAAACCTTCTTCAGCAGACAGGACAGATGAAAATAGGGCAAGAAGAGAAAAAAGTTAATAACGTAATCGCCATTGTTATTTCCGGATGTTGTTTTACCAGAACCAGGATAAAAGGAAGTGAAACAATGTCTACAGTTGTAATGTTAAACAAAAATATTATTTATTATAGCATGCACGTTTTTCTAACTCTCTCGCCATGTTTATTGGTGGCATGTCTCAAAGGGGGTGATGAATACCCCCGGGGAAAGTCTAGTGCTCTATGGGCATGGGCAAAATAATACAAATATTTATATTAGAAAAAAAAACGATTACATCCTAAATATATATATATATATGTATATATATTTATATATATATATATATATATATATATGAATGTTTGTAGCTGGGTTTGTTCCACATACGTTTTTACATGGATTGATGGATCTTGACCAAACTTGGCATATATATTCATCATTATCCGGATGGAACTCTTAAGGGGCTATGAACTTTTTATAATATTCCGCTCAGGACCGGGGTCCAAACTATCGTTTATTCCTATATTATCTTATATAAATATTAATAGTCTTAATAATCTTACATAAATAGATGGGTTTTGACCAAACTTAGTAGACATATACCTTATTATCCATTTTCAAATACCAAAGGGTAGTGAACTCATAATATCCATTCCTGTGGGGCCGGGGGGGGGGCCCGTTTCAATTTTTCTTAAATAAACCATATACATATAAATAGGCTTAGACAACACTATAGTTTTGTATTTGAATTAATGGATATAGGCCTAGTGTTGTAGCAATACCCTTCATTGTGCGTATTGAAATGTCGGGGGGTTTAAAACTAATGATATCCATTCTATAATTTTCTAGAAAATTCTATAATTTTAAAAAAAAAACTATATCTTTGGCATTTTAAAGAAGAAATAAATGGGACCAATTTTAAATTTTAACTCTATTATTTATCCGTCTGATATTTGTAGGGCTCTCTCTCTCAGACATAACTATATCGGTACAGCTATGGAATGGGCCCCCCCCCCCGGGGCCCCTTGATTAACTTAAAAGAAAATTGATTATAATGATGGTATTTGTTGAAGATTTTGATCGACTTTAAAGAATAATTAGAAAAGTAGTTTTTACACATGTTTTGAGCAGGTTATTAAATTTAATATAGAATATTCTAGAAAAAGTATAAATTGTTACAAGGAGATATATAGTTGGATCTAGAGCGAATATTGAAATGTTAGTTCTATTCATTGCTATATTGCCCCGGAGTGTACTGTTGTCTCAGTACCACTGAATAATTTTTTTGATACGGGATCCCAAATTGGTCGGGATCCCATCATAATTTTTATCCCAACGGGATCAGGATCCATACATAAAACGCGATCCCACTGGGATCCAGATCCTAAACTTGAATGGATCACATCGGGAAACGGGACTGCGCCGAGATCGGTGTCAGAATGGGATCAGGGTCCCTAAGGATCGGGGGTCCAACCAGCATTGGGGCCCTAATGCAATCCCGTGCAAAGCCGGGTATATTGGCTAGTTGTTATTAAATTAACCAGTACCTGATGCATTGAAATATATTCGATTATCAGTTGTTATGTAGCATACATTCCCGTGCTTGAATTTTACTTGACCTAAATTATAATCCTAGAAGACAGTAACGTCTGTTTTGGGCGGGGCCTATTCGTTTGATATATCTTATTTACAAACGTGTTTACCAATTAAACATGTTACACTGTCTTCCTGAAATTTTCTCGATGTGCTCGATAACCTGAGAAATGTAAACAACACATCATAAGTCTTTTCTGGAAAGCAGGGCTGACGCAACCTTTATAAGGGATTGAAAGGCAGGGACGGAGAGACGGAGATTACGATAAGTTGTATTAACTTCACAAAACGTGTATTATTCTTTGTGTTCTTATATATGTGTTTATTTCGCATTTAATCAATTTTCATTGGCACATTATACGAACTGTGTTAACTGTGCACCAGTACAAGATTTACTATACTGTAAGTTGAAGATTGTCATTATATTTTCTTTTCTTTTGTAATTATCTTAAGAAATAATAAATCTTATTAATTGTAACTGACAACTGTTTTGGGTGTCGTATCTTTAATATCGTTGACTCCATGGTATCGTCCTTTGTTAGGCACTGTTGTAACGCGCCAATAAAAGTAAAATACGACATTAATTTATCATATTAGAAGCCAGTGCGTAACACCGTAAATTTAAAGCTAATATTTTTAGGGGCTTAATTAATAAGATTATAAACCTCGACTGTGAAAAAAAATTGCCAAATTCTGATCATGGGCAGAAATGTTTCTATTGTTGGCTTGTATCGTTACTTTTATATTTTTAGCGTGGTATGGAACGATGAAAAAACAAAAATGTGAAATTTTATTTCAAATTATATTTTATAAAAAAGCACGACTTTTATTTAAAGATGGGATAGGTGTTAATTATAGATCAAAAAATGGCATTTTGATTTTGAAAATATAATTATTAGCAAAGTTTAAAATGTACTCCGAGAGTCTCCTTTGAATTCGTCTTAAAGGGGCATCGAATGCAAGTAGCGCCAAAATGCATCATTGCATTAGCCCGGTGATCTACGTCACCCTCAATGTCTGCCCATTCCTCCCAATAGCTGATTTCGTTTACAGTACGTTGTTGAATATATATTGTGATTAAATGATTACACTGTATCACTATGCAACCGTCGTGAATTCACGTTATGTTTGGTACTGAGATACCATAAGATCTCCCTCTGACGATTAAAAAAATTATTGAAAACATTGTGCAAAACATGGGAACTTTTAAAATCCACCATCAAACATATCACACAAAATTTTGCAAGAAGCTTACACAGACAACTCATAGAACAAGAAAAAGAAGTAGAAATACACAGACCATCAGAGAAAGCAACAAACCCTTTCAGCCCCAAAATACAAGCATTAGAAGAAGAACTAGAACAAATTAAACAAAATAAATACAATGGGGCACATGTTAGGAGTAGAGCTTTCACTAACAACCAAGAGGCACCTACAAATATTATTTTAACAATAGAACATAAATACAAGCATTAGAAGAAGAACTAGAACAAATTAAACAAAATAAATACAATGGGGCACATGTTAGGAGTAGAGCTTTCACTAACAACCAAGAGGCACCTACAAATATTATTTTAACAATAGAACAAAACTTACAAAAAAGTAGACCGATAGGACAGATCGTTGGTACAAAAGGGGAACACACACACAGACGCCAAAGATCGTAAACACATTTAAAAAACACTACACACAAATTTTTTGGAACATAGTGAACTGTGTCAGATATACAAGATAAGTACACGAAATTTACACAAAAACTAGCATTAGCAGACATTAAAACATCCCTGTCCAGCATGAACACAAAAAAAAAAACCTGGGACAGATGGCCTAAAAACGGTTCTACCTTTTCTTTTTCACAACTTTTGAACCAATTTTACATGCCAGACTAGAAAAAGCTTACAGCAAAAAACGAGTTATCCGACTCAATGAATACTTCATACCTAACGCTTTTATAAAAAAAACAAAAACAAAGACCGAACACAACTTAAAATTTACAGACCCATCTCCTTACTTAACACAGACTATAAAAAGTATCACAAAAACCCTAGCAAATAAATTAAAACCACATTTAAATAGCCTAATACATATAAACCAACAATGAAGCATCTAAGGCAGGGACATACATGAACACATACATTTTTCAATATCCAAATTACAAAAATATCCAAACTTACATATTATCACAAGATCAAGAAAAGCCTTTGATAGAATAGACCACACATACATGCATAAAATATTACAAACCAACAAACCACTTTTTAGCGGAATCATTTTATCAAAAACTTAATTTAGGTCACCAAAAATAGCACCCTTCAAATCCAATTATGGTAAAAAAATACAATTTAAAACAAAGAATAATATTGAGGTATAAAATAATATTAACAAAGACCTTGAAATAATTGAAATTATCGTTACTTTAAGACTTAATTGTAATCATTTTGTTAGGGATATTTTCAGTTGAATGCCGGCACTGTTGTCATCTAAAAGTCTGTTAAAATACTCTCAACATATTTAGTGTTTGTTTGTAAATTTAACTACTCATACTTTTGTCATCATTCAGTTAATTCTCATTTAAATTAATTTGTAAAAAGACATTATTTTACACTTTAAATGCAATGTACTGAACGTGTTATACTATATTATTTGATTCAACTATTAGAGGATATTTAATTAGAGTGTTAGTCTATAGGTTTGAGTCAAGAATTAAAATGTCATTGGGGGGGGGGTACATTTATGTCTGAGGTTAGCTCAGCTCTAAACAAACATTATTTCCTTTCATGAAATACCACCACAGCTCATGTTAGTGTCGCTGCTAGTATGGTGAATGTGAATCTATGTACCCGCTCCAACCTTTAGGTTAGTCTCAAGCAAAGGTCACTTTTTCTTATTTGGGCACATTTTGAAGAGTTTAAATATTTCTAATGTATGATAGATTGGTATTAAAGTTCGGAGATCTGCTATTGATTTAAATATGTGATTGAAGGAGGATTTGCATGAGATATAGATTAATTTGGCGTAGTAACGCAACAAGTAAGGAACGAATTTTAGAGTATGAGGGTAATCGCATTTTGAGAATTCATGTGGCCATCGCTGAACTATCAGTTAAGCTTTAAATGAAAAAAATATATCATTATTTTTTAATTTTAAAATCAAAATTTCTTAAAAGCAGCAAACAGAGTAAGAAAAGTATAAATTTTCCACATAATTCAAAATTTTTATTATTTTATTGTTAAACTATTTTTTTTTAAAATCTTTGACATAACAAATGTTAATTTTTAATTATTGTTTTTATAATAGTTTAAAATATTTTTTTTTAAAGATTTTAAAAATAAAGCATTTATTTCTCTGGAAAATTATTATTATCACGATTATCATGTTATAAAAAATACAAATAATTTTCCCCCAAAACATCAAAATTTTAACAGTCATAGAAAAATAAAATAATTTATGTTTCATAGGATAGAAATAAATATATTTCTTGCCCTATTTTCATATTTCCTGCAGCCGAGAAACCATTCAACTGAAAAGATCTTGTCTTATTGTCCTGGTTCTAAAGTCAAGCTTCAAAAAATGTGCTCTATTATTTTCTTGTTTTAAAGAAGGTGTATTGATTATAAAATTTTTCAAGGGAAACTATTTCGCTTTCAATTTATTTTTTAAAAATAAATTTGAGGATTTCGGTGAGACATTTTAATTTTGTTTTTGCAATGATAATGTATTTAATACATTTCTAAAGGAAATTGTTTTGCAGCTAGTCTTAGAAAGATTACAAACTTACTTTTAATGTTTTTTAAAATTAAAATAAAAACATTCACGTCCTATTTTTAAAAGAAATATTTGTTCTAAAAATATGCTTAACCATTGATTGTTCTGTAAAATATAATTATAAGTTTCCTACTTAAAGCTGTAACTAGCTTGAATTCGATCCCAAATCTAGGGATATAATATAACTAAATTAAGTACGGCATCCCACTATCCTCACGATGATGTACCAATTTACAGCGACTCCAACAGGCATACTTCCTACGGGGCCTCTAGACCCTCAGTGCAGCTAAGGTGTGGCAGATGGGTCATACGTCCTGAAGCGCCAGACTATTGTCGGAAAGGGTAAGGTGGTCTGTGTTAGGATTTAATGGTTGGAAATAGTGGGCTTCAGAGTTAGAAAGGGGGACTCGCAAAAACAAATCATGCCCCATGACGCTAAACACTCTAGAAAAAAATGTAACCGCCCATGGCGGCATTAATAGTACGTAAGCCACTTGGCAGTGTATCTTTCAGTACAGATATTGGCGATCATCTTCATCGGAAACTAAGGCGGAAATTAAGGGTGCATATAAATCTTGGTTGGTTGAGGTGTCTTGAGGGCCTACGCCCTAGAAAATGTTGCATTATTTCGAAAAAAAAAATTAAAATGTTTTATTATACTTGGATTTAACGTTCATATTATACTCTTGTAACAGGGAAGGACATGTTTAGAAATTTTTAGCGGCATTATTGCGCCCAGCGTTAATATTAAACTGGGTTCATTCCGTTTGTTGAGTGCACAAGGTATTTATTTGGCTGAAGCTTATAGTGAAAAAGGTGCTTGCACAAATTGCTTGATTGAATGCAGCTATTAACACTATCAGTTCTCGTTCCTCTTACAACAACTGGCAGTGTTTGTCGAAAGGCACCATCGAGAACGAAAAACTTGCCCCCAAAGGGTTCTTCTTAATTGCACATAATTGCACGCAATAACTTTTTAATACATAGCAATCCGGGCTTTGAAAGCATTGTCATTTCGTCTTTATAATAATTAGGTAAGCATCACGCAGATTTTTCGATTCAGTTGACATTAATATTATTGATGAATCTGACATATCTAGCAGTGGAACCGGCAGCTTAAACCCACTATGAACTGGCCTCCCACCTTTAAGCAAACTACCTGCTATTCCTGTTGTAGCAAAAGGAAGCACGCTTTGACCCCTTCCACGAATAAAGGCCATCAATGTTTTCTAAAGAAACGTTTTCCCAAAACCACCTGGTCCATGAAGGTAGAAGCATCTCTTGTTTAGATTATCATGTCTACAGCACGAGTTATCTTGATTAAGGCTTCAAGCCGCTTTTCGTTTAACATTTTAGTTTGTTGTTCAGCTTCTTTCATTCCTTGAACATGATCAAATGCTTGAACCTCTATGGGATTTCCAGTAGGATTGGGCACATCAAGCTTAAAGATGCTTAAAGATTGCTTTTATGTCATGGAGGGCTAATTTTTTGGCGGCATCGTCATCACGGTTTCTTTTATAATCGAGAACCCTGTCGGCTGAAAACTGTTGCTTCCATATATCTATAGGCCTTGAAGGTTGACAAAAGCAACATATGTATGCAATAGTTTCTCTAAGTTGTATTGGCATATGAAAGATTATTACTTCGGCTAAACAGTGATTCCATTCATCATCACTTTCCAGAAGGCCGCCAAATTTTCGCTGCTTCCTTTAATGTGTCATAAACTAGTCACTTAAAAGTTAACATGAACTCAAAACTTGTGGCACCTCGAACATGAAGCAAAAGCAGCCTTAGGAAAAATCTCTCCTGATCTTATGGCCAACTATGAATATTCGTAAGACAATCTTAGTTCCACCTCTTGCCTTGGCTGCCAGTTTCCACAAAAATAAACATAGTGGTAAGGGATTTCAGTGTAAAGAAACTGTCGTACGTTTTATCATTTACGTTGAGCTTAAACCGAGACTCAAGCTTTATCTTGCTAGTTCGAGCTGCCAGCAAAGCCTCTTCCTCATTTACTTTCTCGAACATGATTCTTTCTGATTCGGGAAAAGTATCAGAAATAGAATAACACAATGTGATCGGTCACGCATTTTTGATTCGAGGAGTCTCCACATTGCTTCTGGAGCACTAACATAGCGGATATCTTACGAAGTTTTCAATTTCATCGTAACGTACCTCCTGCTACTCACCTGTTTTTATTGTAATATTTGCACAATTGAATACTTTAAAAATGTACTTATATATATTGTATTTAAAGACTTGAAGCGATGTACAGAACTCAATATTAATGTAAGCGTTGTATTTTATTAACAGGTATTGATTATAAAGGAGAACATGACTATTGTCCATTTCTATTCCTATAACTTCGACCTGCATTCCGCAGCGACGATGGTAAAGAGGGTATACCTTGAAATTCGGAACGGTCTCTTCAATGCAGGGATTCGAAAACTTCTTCAGGTAGACACCGTCTTCCAAACATGGTGCGCACCTACTGATGTTTCCCTATGCACCATGCAGCATGCAGCTAGTGACAATTTCATGACTTTTGGGTTTTTCACTCCATCTAGGATTTCAGCACAAACAAACTCATTTATCAGTTCGGGTGTTATAAAGTTCTCCTGTGCTTGTAACGTGATCAAAATATGTGCATGTTGTAAAATACGCTTTTGAAATGAAATGATGTAGACAAAAGCTTTTGACTGACCAAATAGTCTTGGCACTGTTAAACCCCCCAACGACGGCTTTAACTTGACCATTAAGATGCAAGCTACCCAATAAGGGCAAATAATGAACTGCTCACTGGATTTAAAAATTTGTTTGATTTCAGGCCATTTTGGATTTTTTGTAAACATAATAAAGAGTTTAGGAGTACCCAAATTATTAAATATTGACATTGCATCGTTGCAACGTTCCTTCATGTTTCGCGGTGATCCATCGAAGCTTGAAGTTAGAATCACAGCTACTCCTTGTGCAACATGTGTGTTATCGGCTAAATTAGCAACATGATCAGCAAGTCCCTGGTAGTTTTCAGCTCGAAGTGTTTGCTGGTAATTACGAATGTAATTCAGATTGTTGGCTTCAACTTGGAGGTGAGAGTCGACCAGCCACAGCTGTGTCAATTTCCCTGCACCAATAACTGGATTAAATTCAGCGCGAATGACTGTCTGAGCTGATTTATATTGAAGCATGGTGACCTTATGCCGGAGCACTCTTTCGTGCGAATCGCACATCCAGTTATTCAGTCATACATGCTGTTTATATGGGAAAGAATAACTCGTAATATTAATGTTGAAAATTTGATTTTTTTGTTGATTTTTTGGATTCCTAGGGTATATTCCTTCGTATGTCACCTTCAAATGGAAGTTCGCCATCTTCGTTTCGAAATTCTTTTTCGTTTTCGTTTGAATTCGGAGCCTTGTAAAGTTGCTAGTCTGACTGGCGGTCTCGACGGAATACCATGCTGACGACAGGAATTGTATCTCCATTGCGCCGCCTTTATTTTAGCCTCAGCTTCTACTTCACGCAACATTTGGTACGACTGTGCGATTCTGTTATTTTGTCTAAAAAAAAAAACGGTCGATTTGGTCCAAAATGTTTGGAAGGCATCGATCATTTGCGGGATGCTGTTCTCGAACATAAAAATCCTGTGTGCTAGCTATCACATATAGTTGAGCGTATTGCGGAGGTTGTTGGGATAGTGGTTCAAAGTGAGAAGTCCGGTGATGTGTTTGGCCATGAATTTTAAAAACGTAGGGACCGCGACCTGGAACATCGATTATTTTTGCTCTCAGCGACGCAAATGACGCTCCGTTTTTGTATGAGCGAATATTTTCACAAAAATTAAAATGACCTGGATATTTAGGATACGGTAATAGTTGTTGAAGAAAGACGGGATAAGCAAGATCTACGCCGTGAATGTCGGTTGGCATTGGTAATTTAACTTTGCATTTTCTGCAGTAACTCGTAAGTTCCTTGATAAAAATCATAGAATTGCAATACTGGCATATGATACTAATTTGTCCACAATCATGAGCCTGAACATGATTTTCAACAAAATGTATAGCTTTATTGCCTATTGTTTGACATTTTGCCGCTGTGATTCTTTCTATACTGCGGTTTTTACGCACAGCATTTGCTTTTCGTCTCACTTGATCTTCAACTGCCAGGTCTTGTGCTACTGCCCTTCTATCTACGTCACCATTTGCTTCTCGTAGTCACTTACGAGACAACCGTCTTTGCTTTTCTCTCCATCCACTTTGTCTTTCTTTGCTGAGGTACCGCTTTCCTTCTTCGGAACTTTTGTTTTCATCCAAGTCTAGAAGAGTCATAAAATAGTCGTCAAGTTTTAAAAAAAAAAATCACAGCGAAAACGTTTGAAAATTGATTGTACTCTTATAGATCGATCCCACAAGAAGGAATAGGGCCACATTTGGGTCCTTGTGGCAAGTAGAGGTAATAAATATGGAAACGTACATTAGATTAAAGCTAGGCCTATACCTTTAAATGAAGTCCTAATTTATTTATGTTGTATATAATGGTTCTGCATTTGAATTACTTTTTTACTTGTTCTTTTTCTTCAGAAATAAGATGTTTTATATTATTCTTTAATATTTCTTGAAACATTCCTCTGGCATGCAACTGTATCTGAAGGAAATTAGTTAATTGCTTGAGGACCCCTGTATACTAAAATATTATAAATAACTATAAAATGAATGTTTGGCTAAAAATGTCATATTAAACTATTTTATTGACATATTAAATGAACATAATTAAATTATAATGCACCCAGCATTTTCTTTCTTTTTTTTTTTTTTTAAAGCTAAATCCCTATAATTTTTTTCATGATTTTTACAAATGTGATGCATTACCAAGTGAAAAATGTACGGTATATTAAATGAACATAATTAAATTATAATGCACCCAGCATTTTCTTTCTTTTTTTTTTTTTTAAAGCTAAATCCCTATAATTTTTTTCATGATTTTTACAAATGTGATGCATTACCAAGTGAAAAATGTACGGTAAAAGATACAAAGCTAACATTACCTCACTACTAACTTACAATTGGTGAAGGTACTATAATTATTAAAATGTTTTAAGTATTTAACCAATGAAATTAAATATAATACATGCAGATCCTTATTTATTTAATGAATGACTTTTTATAATTACGAAAAAATGACGTATCTGGAGAATAACCTCTTAATAATAAAATTTGAAGTTAAAATTGGGTATTGAGCGAAATAAACATGACAATTTTTTAAAATAGCTTTCCCGATTTTGAACGACAGATTGTCACTATTTTACATTAAGTTGTAATAACAGTCTAACATCAATTTTACCAAGTACTCACAATGATGAAATATTTAAGGGCTATAATTGATACAACTAATATGATTTCTTTTGAACTAATAGCAATTAATAATTATTAAGTTAATAAATGTCAAATGTTGTAAATACAGCATGCGTCATTTAGAACACAATTTTAAATTAAATTTCGCAATATTAATTACACACTAAAAAGACAGATGTTTGGGTTTTCCCGATATATTTCACACTCAGTTATTAAATCAACGAAACTAAGAGCTTTGTATGAAATAGGTAATTCGCACTATGACGTCATTTGAGTGTTTATTGATATCAAAACTAATTTTAATTATGTTTTCACAATATTAAAAACGCACTAAAAACAACGTATGTTTGGATTTTCCTGGATACTGTTGTTACAATGTATTTCTTTAAACATACTTTTTAATACCTTTCAAGAGCATATAAAATGTTTAAATTAATACTTTACTCGATACTTAAAATGTATTTTTAATTTATAATAATAATATATACATTTTTACTGAAATTAAAGTACATTTTAAATATTTTTTGCGCATTTAAATTTATTTGATAATATAACAAAAATAATAGAACATAACTATGATTGTTCTTATTGTTTATTAAAAACTACAGGAGGAATATAAAAAAAAATTTAAAAAAAACAAACAAAAAACCAAACCAAAAAAAAACCCCTAAAAAACAAGGCATCTTAATTTTTGTAAATTTTAAAAGACTTAAAAGTTAAATTTATGTTACAAGAAGTAGTTTCGACAACGTTAAAATAAATTCCTCAAAACAATATCAAAAATATAAACAAGTTAATTTTTGAAAGCATTTAAAATTATTTCCCCTGTATGTGAATTTATTGGGTATTTATTCCACTCTATTGTTTTTTAATGTGTCAAATAAATTATAAACATAGAAAATAAAAGCAAAAATGAGATAAATTTGTTAGAATTCTGATATATTTTTATCTTTTTAGTGCATATTTGTATAATGGTGTCGTTAAAATGATTTTAAGTGATTATTTTTAATTGTGAGCCTGCTTAGTTTCAGTTTTACCTGCTGGTGTGGAAATTAAACGTCTGATATTAAACACCGCATAAACCGACTAATCAAGAAAGCTAGGAACATAACACAAACTAAACATCCTTCACTTGAAAAACTATTTGAAGTAATATGTTTTTGTAAAACTAAACACATTTAGGATGATAGATCCAACCCTTTTCTTCACAGATACTTAGGTTCGGGCCGTTCGGGACGAAATACATAAGAATAAGTCAGAAACTATATTGTTACTTAGACAAGTCATTTAGCATTCTCTCCGTATCAATATATATATATATACATATATAAATAAATATCGTAAATAAAATAATGTCCTGACATTGGGTCATTAATATCACTGTGAGTTTTTGGAACATTTGAGAAATATGATTTTCTGATTCTATTGTAATGTGCATGTCAGTTAAGGTGTTTCACATTTCAAATATCCCGTTATATGTTTATTTTTTTAAAGGATGTTGTATTTTTATTTTAAATATCGGAAAGGTCTTCAAGGAAATATTTTGATTTTCGTCTGTTCATGTTTGCCTGTTATGATACAATCACGTTTCTTACTTTGTTAAGATAACATAACAGTTTATAAAAGATTAAGATCGTATTGTTTATTAACTTTTCACTTATAAAGTAGGGCTATTCTAATTATTTTAGCAGTCAAATATAAAACAGATCATACATGTATTAGGATGTGGGATCAAACCTGTGACATTATGATCATAACTATAAAAAATGGGAGCCAATCACGTTTTATCTGGGAGAAGGTAAGAGAAACCAGTCTAGTCACTATTCATTAAACATAACTAGTTAATCAAAAGGAAATCTTTAGCGAGGGGAACTCGAATCCCCTTCTCCCCTGCAGATCGGTGACGGGGCTAAAACCGACTGTGGGCCCTGGTGCTACTGGGAGCCCTAGGCAATGTGCCGCTGGTCACCTCCATAAAAACTTAGTAAGTATGTATCTTAACTGAATCGGTGTCAGAGGGAAACTCCCCGAGTTCACCAAACTACTTCATAGCTGGGAAGTGACGTAGCTCTACTTCAGGAATCCCTACTGAAAAAGCTCCCATTGCACGTCACGAGCTTTTCAGTTGACCGCTGCACTTGTGTAAAGTGCCAAGGGTTGGTAATTCTTGTGAAAAATTACCTGACAGTGCAACTGGTAGAGAGCAGGAATATTGGTGTGACTAAATAGCATTTGGTCAAAATGGAACTGGTAGAGAGCAGGAACATTGGTGGGACTAAATAGCATTTAGTCAAAATGGAACTGGTAGAGAGCAGGAACATTGGTGAGACTAAATAGCATTTAGTCAAAATGGAACTGGTAGAGAGCAGGAACATTGGTGGGACTAAATAGCATTTAGTCAAAATGGAACTGGTAGAGAGCAGGAACATTGGTGGGACTAAATAGCATTTAGTCAAAAAGGAACCGGAAACGCATCGCCGCTATTCGAACCCGGGTCCCATTAGACTCAATTTTTCGGATGTAATTTGTGGTATTTTATTTTAGTTACACCGAAGAAATAAGTTCTCAAGCATATCGTCTATTCAGTTATCTTTCATCTTATACCAAATTGTGTCTTTCACCTTAAAATAATATTTTTAAAAAAAATGATGTCCCAAACTCTAAATTCTCGGACACACGTCTGAATAGCCACTTCATTTAATATATCCCTAGATATAGGGATCGAATTCAAGGTAACTACATATTTAAGTAAGACAATTGTATCAACTACCGTCATCAAAGCTAGGCACTTGGTTAAGCATATTTTTGGGTACTTATATTCTGTTTAAAACAGAACGTTAAATGTTTTTATTTTAATGAAAAAAATCATTAACAAAATAAGTTAGTAATCATTTGAAGAATGGCTGCACAACCTTTCTATTAAAACATTTATTTAATACATTATCATCACAAAAATAAAATTAAAATGTCTCACAAAAATACTCAAAGATATCAACACACAAGTGTTGAAAACAAACTTTATTGTTTCCCTTGAAAAAAACATTTCTTAGCAATAATCCTTATTTAAAACAAGAACATAACAGAACAAGGTATATGGAAGCTTGACTTTGTAACCGGAACAATAGGACAATAACTTTTCGGTTGAGAGGCTTCCTCAGCAGACAGGAAAGATAAAAATTTTCAAGAAATAGAGACAAGTTTATAACATAATTAATCGACATTGTTACTTTGTGATGTTGGTTTTCAAAAACCAAAATAACAGAAAGTGTTTAATGTTAAAAATACAATCATTTATAATGGCATGTTATTTTTTTTTGTACTCACTGCCAATGTTTCTTTCATGCATCTCTCCAAGAGGAGAGGGGGAACGACTGCCCCCTTGGCAAGTAAAGTGCACAATGGACACCAATGAGTACAATAAAACGAAAATATATTTTATAAATAAATGCGATTCGATGGTCATAAATTAAACAAGTTTTTTTTTGCTTGAAATATATTAGTTTATCTTTATATTTAAAACTAATTTCATTCGAGGCTTAAATAATTCGATTATAAATATCAGTTTTGAGTTATAAATTAGTGAGATCAAGTTTAAGACTCTTTTACTGGTAACATACTTTAACACAGTCTCATAGACCTCGGACAGCCATATTTTGATTTAGAACATATCTGTACATCAGAAGAAATTGATATGAAACCATAGATTGGAAATTAAATTAGAGTATTTTGTGTCCCAAAACTCTGGTGTATTTGTTTTCTATTGGAAGACATTAACAATGACAGTAACTACACACAGCTCGTTTTTTTGTACAAACAGTCAAGATGTTCAACTACTGTAGGAACTTCATGGTAGGTAGTGAGTTTTCAGTGGTAGTAGCGTAGCAAGGTTTTGACACTAACATAAAAATACAACTTCTGCTACTATTGCTACACTACATTCCTTGCACTGAATGTTGTTACTTGATTATTACTCTATATCTTTAAGTCATATTGTAACACATTTGCTTCATCTATTATCTAGCTGAAATATAGTTTGTCCAAAATGTTTTTACATCAAATCACTGTCATTCAGGATTCATGATACAAACTTTTGTTTAACTTGATCAACGAAATTTTAAGAAATCAATATCCCGGTACATTTTAAAATAAATTTTTATTTTTATTTTCCAAACAATGTATGTGAAAGTTTAACATAAAAGTCCCCTAAAAACTCAGAGTTGTTTCAGTCATAAACCTAAGAAATATATTTTCATATCATAGAAATGAGGAATGAATTTATTTTATTATTTAAAAAATGTTTAAAGGATAATTATGTGACAATTAAGTTTTCTAGGGGAAATAATTGTATCATTTTTTTATGTTTTTGATGAAATTTAAGACAATTAAAAAAAAAAAAAATTACAATTTTTTTGTAAGAACAATGTTTCTTAAAAAGATTACAAAACGAGAAAAACACAATTTTTTAATTATGTTGCAAAATTATATATTCCTAATTCTGTTTGCTGCATTTGAGAAATTTTGACTTTAACATTTTAACATAAATATATAATTGTTCCTTAAAGCTTAACCAAGCTGATTTCTGTATAATGTATGTTCATTAAATTTGCAAGTACGCTCCCTAATTGTAGGGAGGCAACACCACAATAATCTCTGTCTCACCCAAATCCCTTGCTTATACTAGCAAAATACCAACGCTTCGCAGCGGAGAGCCCCCTTAAAGAAACCAATATTACGAAATTATCACGTATCCGCATGTTCTGGAGATTATACAATGCATCAACTTGCGAAAATCAAACCTGCCTAAAATCAATGCCAACTTTTTGTAGGGTCTGTCCTTGGGACCCCAATCCTGGTAAGACCCCAACTCTAATGAGTTCTTTTTTCCCGTTGCAATCCCTTTTCCCGGTTTTTCCCGTTCCCGGTGGAATCCTATTTCTTTGAAGCTACCGATCCAGGGGGAATCCAGACCCCGTTAGGATCCCGATCCTTTCGGCGTCCTAGGGAGATCCTGATCTCAGTGGATCCCGATGCGCTACCAATCCCGTTAGGAGACCGTTCATTGAGGGATCCCGTTCCACCTATGGACTGTCTTTTTCGATGTTATCCCTTTTCAAGATAGGATCCTGATTCCAGTTTGTCCCTGTTACCCGATGAGATCTCGATGGTACCCTGTTCTCCGAGGGAAACGCGTAACCGATGTGTCACTTTAGGATCCGTTTCTTCATGGGATCATGCTCAGTAAGATTTTGTTGGAATAAGTTTTTAGATTTAATGATACATTCCTGTAGAAAAATATAGAACTTTCTAGATTAAATTTAATATCTTCCATTAAACGTGTACAAATTACATTTCTACGTAATTATTTTGCGAATGTGAAATATTATACAACTAAATTGTGCTACTAACAATAATACATTTAAAATGATGTGGGGGCCCCGTTGGGGGGGGGGCTATTTAATAAAGTAAGTTTTATATATGTCTGAGATTGGGGTGGCCTATAAAATCATTAAGATGAATTATAAATTTAAAACTTGTCCTATTAAAGGTAGTTTACAAATGCAATAGACATAGCTATTTTAAACTATCGACGTTTCTAGAAAATTCTATAACGGCCTTGAATGGATTGGATATTAAATCGAACTGTATTTTAAAACTAAGAATGGCATTGCTAAAAATCTAGGCCTAAATCAACCTAATCTCATTGAACCTATGGTGTTGTCTAACCCTAACTATATTTATACCTTGTATTAACAAAAATGAAATGGAGCCCCCCTGCCCCTGAGGTATGGATATTTTCAGTTCAGTACCCTTCGTTATTTGAGTATGGATAATCAAGATTATGTGTATTAAGTTTGGTCAAGATCGATCTCTTCATGTAGAAGTACTAAGCCTATTGCTATGTATTTAGCTTATATAAGGAAAAAAGGAAATAGGGCCCTGGGACCCTGAGGAATGGATATTATGTATTAAAAAAATTTCTTTCTTTGAATATGGATAATCAAATGTATTCAAATTAAGTTTGGTCGAGTCCAGATATTAGTGTAGCAGTATTTGTAGTTAATTTTATTTTTAAACATCATAGAAGAAAAAAAAACAAATCAAACTTCGGGGCCCCCGGTTGTGACTGTTCCAAGTAGAGTTTCGATATTAAACCTGTTTAACTTTTGTAAGTAAGCCGTAAGGAATATGTATGTCCTATTTCGGGCTTCTATCTACATGGGGAATTGGAGAATGTTGGTCATAAAATAAATAATAAAAGGGGCCCATGGTGCCAGAGGTAAGAATATTGTGAGTTTTGTACCCTTCTGTATTTGAATATTGATAATCAAGAGTATGTGTACTAAGTTTGGTCAGAATCCATCTATTCATATAGGAGTACTAAGCCTATTGCTATTTATCTATTTTATATAAAGAAAAATGAAAAGAGGCCCCGGCCCCAGAGGGATTCAGATTATGTGTTAAGTACCCTTCAGTATTTAAATATGGATTATCAAATGTATGTAATTTAAATTTGGTCAGCATCCAGATATTCATGTAGCAGTATTTGTATTTAATTTTATTGATATATATCATATAAGAAAAAAAAACAAATTTAAAATTCAGGGTCCCGGTTGTGACCGTTCTGGGTAGAGTTTCAAAATAAAACCTGATTAACTTTTGTAAGTAAGCGGTAAGGAATAAGTCTGCTAAATTTGAGGCTCGTATCTACAGGGGAAGTTGGAGAATTAATGGATGAGTGAGTGAAGGCTTTTACCTTTATTAGTATCGATAAGAAAACAATTAAATGGGGCCCTCGGCCCCAGAGGGATGAATATTATGAGTTTAGTACTCTTAAGTATTTGACTATTGATAATCAAGAGTATGTGTATTAGGTTTGGTCAAGATAAATCAATTATTGTAGCAGTACATGTTGATCATTTTATTTATATAGCTCATATACCAAACAAAAGACATTTTGGGCACCCGGCCCCAAACAGTACAGATTTTGGAAATGAAACATGCTTAAATTTTGTATGTGAGGCGTAAAGAATAAGCCTGCCAAATTTCATGCTGCTATCTACTGGGGAAGTTTGAGAATTAGTGATGAGTCAGTCAGTGAGGGCTTTGCCTTTCATTAAAATAAATAATTTGTTGATCCTCGACCTTTAAAACTGATCTGTCGTTAACCCTCTATGAACTTGATAACATTTAATAACATGTACACACACCATTTTTTACCGGCTCGTTTAGTATCTTTATCTTCTACATGTTCATTAAGCTTGGAATTCTATAACAATACATTATGCCTCTGTAGTTAAATAGCATATATTGGTGGATGGCTCTTGTTTGATTAATCCCATGCTCCTGCCTTAAAGATTTAATAAACTTGCTTCACTATCTTTAAGATATTTTAATGTTGCATTTTGAAGTGTAACATGGTGGATTAGTTCATAATCAAGAGGAGCATTTTAAAGTTTACGTGAATTATCTGTTTCTATTAGACTATTTGATCATGGGAATGAATTTACAATCTTGAAATGGAGGTATTATCGAACTCAGTGTCGTATATAATCTGATTTCACTACAGTTGTACTATGACCCTGAGTAATTAAAATAAATATATATTCAAATACATACTTTCACAATCATCATCTCATGTGAGAAATGAGTAGAAATTGAGGGTGCCGAAGACCGTCGGGCTAATTCAAAATGCAAGGATACATTTTGGCACTACTTGAATTCGATGTTCCTTTTAGACAAATTTGAATTGGGTTTTCGTACATTCTTGAGTGAAATGTTAACATTAACTCAAATTAGGAACATCTGCAATGATAAAGTGAAAGAAAGGGTTCGTCATGCAATTGGGGAGTAAGATGACCTACTCGTGACTGTGTAAAAATGCAAACTACAATGGTACGGCCATGTAACAAAGATGGGAGAATAACATCAAAGAGTAGTCAGGACTAACACTGGGCGATGCAGTGCGTAGTGCGAAAGTCAGAGACGAATGGAGGAGGATGGTTCACATGTGATCTGTGGTGCCCCAACGGTCCAAAGACTAAGGGGCATGAAGATGAAGATGGAGAAGCATCTCTTACTTGCTCCAGCTTAAAATGAACTACATATATATCAAGTGTTGCGTTCTTGAGGATGCTCCTCTTGCACAAGCTATTCTAGCCATGAAATGTTTATAATCCACGGAAAACGTATGATCTCTGAACAATTCTAGAAGACATTTTAGGACATAATTTAATTTAGATTTGCAGAACTCTACACACACTCGTAGAGCAACGAAGAAACTAAACTAAAATTTTGGTTAACTTGAATTCAGAGCAAACTGGGGCACACTACAACCCTTAAAGCTGCAGACGACCTAGGATATTTAAAAGTATCAATTTTGAATTGAATTGGGGTTGGGAAAAACCTAAAATTGGCTTTATTCCGTGAAATTTCAGGGTGTTATGCAATACTTGTTTTTGTTATACAAATACAAATGTATTTTTTTCTATGTATCAATTTTTATTAAGAGTATGTTTGAGGTAAACTACCTAATTAATAAATGAATTTAAAACATTCTAACAAACATGTTTCCATTACAAAAGTTTTTATTATTTTACTCGTTGAACTCAAAGAAAATAAGTAGCCAACTATTTACTTGTAATGAATTCCTCATCTAAATATTTAATTTTTTTTAAATTCCGTTGAGGTTACTGTTTTTAAAAGCTAATTATTTTTATCGAATATTAATGGTATTTTTTGGTTAAGAAGACATGGAGTGTTTTCAAACACAGTTGGGAAATCGTATAGAAATAAACTAAAAATGTCCAAATAATGAGTTCATTAAAATATGTATTTCAAATTTCAAACAGCTTTAAATTTCCTTAGATAAATTACAATTGACCTCTTCGATAAACTGTAACAAAATTTTTATGTACCTACAACATAAGAATATTTTTTTTAAAGTAGCAAGGCTCCTGGAAATAACATGATAATCGAAATGCGAGTTCATAAAAACTGTGTTGTGTGTGCTATCTTTTTTAAGCTATGTACTTGATTCTCATGTTAAAAACAATTAAATCAAAACAACAATGCATGGAGCAGTTTGTTTATTATTGTAATATTACAAATAGTAATTTTTTTGGAAATTTAATAATTCAATGGCTTCGCATTTTTTATTTTTAAAAAAAAAACAACTTCTTTTTTTAGGATAATTTTATTAAAATGTAGCACATTTTATTTTTTTTTGTTAAAAATCTCTTTCCAGTAAACAATCCTTTTTTTAAATGTGTACTGTTTGAATGCTCCCGTTAAATACTAAATTTTTGTAAAAAAATTATTAAAATTAGAAATATATTTTCTTTCTTTCTAGATATACTAAAATGTTATCAAAAGAAGTTTAAAATATGCAAAAAAATGTATTATTTACACGTTTTTATTTTGTTTACCTCACCAAACATGAGGACATTTTAAACTATTCTAATATGTATATATATAAATAAGCAAAGTGTCATTATGTAACTTAAAATTAACGTATTTCCTTTTTTTTTTTAAATCATGCTTTTATTATGAAATATAATTTAAACACCAACTGCAAATATTTCATATTTCCTCGTTTCATTCCGTGTTATAATAGTTTTCAACTTGCGAAGTTAATTTAAAATAATAAAAACAGTTACAAGCGAACATTAGGTAACATTTCTGCTTATGATCAGAAGGAACAAATTGTTGGCACCGTACGATTTTTGTAATCGAAATATGTAAGCTTCTAACACGATTAGCTTTAAATATACGGATAATTTTATCAACTGTTACTTGTTAATTTCATGATAAACTAATAGTTTAAAAAAATATATATTTTCGTTTAATTGTACTCTTTCCTAAAGTGATACTTTACTTTTCCCGTGGGGTAGTTTGCCCCCCCCCCCTATCTTGGAAAGATGCCGGAAAGATACCTATAAAGAGTGTTTATTTTCTTGTTTTAAAAAAAGTTTTATTGCTAAAAATGTTTTTCAAGGGAAACAATTAATTTTGCTTTCAAAATAAATTTTGTTGATATCTTTGAGGACTTTTGTGAGACATTTCTTTCTTTATTTTTTTTTGGCATTTGTTTCTTTTTTTTTAATGAAACATGTGTGCAAGTAGTTTAAAATGATTATTAAATTATTTTTTTGTGTTTTTTATTAACATCTAGATAAAAACTTTAAATGCCTATTTTTGAAAGAAGTATATGTACAAATAAACATGATTAAGCAATGTATATTTTCAGCTCATACTACATTGGTACAAGTGAATTACTATGTATAATTTAAGATGTAGTCACTTGAATTCGATTCCCATGTATAGGGATACAATGTAAATATAATTGCAGGTGTTATCCACCCGTTACCGCGAAACTGTTCCTATAGACAGTGGCTTTATCAAAATTATTTTCCTTTGGGCATTTAAGATGTTTGTGGAAAGGCAGTACCAGTGGCAAGAAGCACAGCCAAGGTTTGGCAGTTGGAAAGGCAGTACCAGTGGCTAGAAGCACAGCTAAGGTTTGGCAGTTGGAAAGGCAGTACCAGTGGCCAGAAGCAAAGCTAAGTTTGGCAGTTGGAAAGGCAGTACCAGTGGCTAGAAGCACAGCTAAGGTTTGGCAGTTGGAAAGGCAGTACCAGTGGCCAGAAGCACAGCTAAGGTTTTGCAGTTGGAAAGGCAGTACCAGTGGTCAGAATCACAGCTAAGGTTTGGCAGTTGGAATGGCAGTACCAGTGGCCAGAAGCACAGCTAAGGTTGGGCAGATGGAAAGGCAGTACCAGTGGCCAGAAGCACAGCTAAGGTTTGGCAGTTGGAAAGGCAGTATCAGTGGCCAGAAGCAGAGCTAAGGTTTGGCAGTTGGAAAGGGCACGATGCTCTTTGATAGTCTTTTTTTTTTCTTTTAAATAATGGGTTAGAGAGTTGGAAAATGGGAGTGGGGTTTGAACAATATTTTTTTTCCTCTGACGATAACATTCTAGAAAATATGTGGCCGCCCGTGGCGGCACCAACAGTAATTTATCCAGTGGATCTATCAATACGAAAATTGGCAAACATCTTCATCGAAAAATAGGCCGGTAACTGAGGGTGCCAATAAATCAAAATCGGTGGAGGGGTCTGTAGAGCCTGAACGCTAGAAAAGATTTCATTATATATTGAACTGAAGAGATGTTTTTTATTATACTTGAATTCAACATTTCAATCAAACTTTTTGAACAAGGAAGGAGCTTTTGAAGTTTTTTGAGCGGCATTTTTGCGCCTAGTGCTAAATATAACTGATCTTAGTCCGTTTGTAGCGGGCCCCAGGGTAATCATTAGGCTGAAGCTTATAATCAACCTCAAAACGTTAAATGGATAAGTGTGTTCGAAGAGGTGCAGAAATTTGAAATCATTATGACAGTAAGGCAAACTCAAAATGAAGGGGTGCATTTTGGCGCAAAGTTAAATTGTTGTTTTTTTTCAAGAAAATTTTGAAGACGCATTTCAAACTTTCGGGTAGGAAATGACAAATGTAGCTTTCATAATGATCAAAGATTTCTCAAATTCAGGACTATTGGGAGGTAAAATAAAACCATTCTAGCTGTGTTACCACTGTGGGGACGCTTTTGTCTTAGATCAGTGATTCACAACCTTCATAATGCTGCAACGCTTGAAAAATTCAATCAACCACAAAATTATTTTAGTTGCCACATTATAACTGTAGAGTATGTGCGTTTTCTGCTGGTCTCAGGCGACCCCTGGGAGAGAGTCATTCGACCCCCAAAGGTGTCATCACCAACATGTTCAGAACCGCTGTCTTAGATTATTCTTATCAAATAAATCTGTACTCTCCACAACATATATACATCTAAAAATGTATGTCTGTCTGTATGCATGTATGTATGCATGTGAAGCATGAGCTCCTACATGATTAATGTGAGTGCGATATAGTTTTGAAGAGTTGACCACTTGCCCCCCCCCCCAAACCCTCATTTTTTAGGGTCATTACAACCCATTCAATACATTGAGTTTTGGGCTATAGGCCCAAATGTCGTTTTTTTTGTTTTTTTTTTTACGTTTTTTCAAAAGCTATTTCCGTTATGATTAATGTGAGTGCGATTTAGTTTTGAAGAGTTGACCACTTGCCCCCCCCCCCAAACCCTCATTTTTTAGGGTCATTACAACCCATTCAATACATTGAGTTTTGGGCTATAGGCCCAAATGTCGTTTTTTTTGTTTTCTTTTATACGTTTTGTCAAAAGCTATTTCCGTATACTCTCTAATTCCATTATTTCCGTATACTCTCTAATACCATTATTTCCGTATACTCTCTAATACCATTATTTCCGTATACTCTCTAATACCATTATTTCCGTATACTCTCTAATTCCATTATTTCCGTATACTCTCTAATACCATTATTTCCGTATACTCTCTAATTCCATTATTTCCGTATACTCTCTAATACCATTATTTCCGTATACTCTCTAATACCATTATTTCCGTATACTCTCTAATACCATTTTTCCGAATACGACAAAACGTCGAAGAGATGTCATGCGCCCCAAATGTTTTTGAATTATTACAACACCTTAAAAATAATCCGTTTTGAGCCAGTGGCCCTATGTTTATGCTTTATTTTATTTTATGAGGTATATAAATATCACTTCAAAACATATGCGCTCCAATACTATTCATGCAATTGCGTTAAAACTTTGGTGAGATTTGTCCGCAGCCCACCCATTTTCTAAATCATTATAACCCTTTTCAAATATTCCGTCTTCGGTCGTTAGACATAAATTCGTGTTTTTTTTCTCATAGGAGCGATGTAAATGTAATGCCCGTATGCGCTTCTATACCATTTATTCAATTGAATAGAAAATTGAGTTCTGTTATCACGCACGCAAAGGTTTCGCAATTCTTACAACAATTTAAAAAATATTCCTTTTTGAGCCAGGGCAATAAATTATTTTTCTTATATATCAGCTTTATAAATTTAATTTCAAACATGGCTAATGCATGAATGGATATAAGTTAAATCAAATACAAATAGCGACATCACATTTCGTGTGCGACATAATAAGAAGGTTTCTGAAGTAATACAACATTTCTACAATATTCCGTGTGTGGCTTATTTCCCCTTAATTTCAGTTATATAAATAAAACTTCAGTATGCGTTCCTTACCGTTCATCCGAATGTGATAAAACTTTGGCTTGCCCACAAAAGTTGTCTAACTTAGTCCAACCATTTTAAAACATATTGTTTTCTGTCGGCGGCTCTTACACCTTTTTTTTCTCCCAAAATGAGCAATGTAAATATAATATCAATAATAACTAATGCATTGCTGGATGGAATTTTAAACAAATACAAATAGCGTCATTAAAATTTATAAGTGGCATAATAAATAGGTTTCTGAATTAGTATAACTTTTTTACAATACTCCGTTTGATTTTGGGACCCTAATTTTGTGCATATGTTCTAAATGAGCTATTTATATATATACTTTCAAACACACATTTTGCTTGGGTGGATCAATCGATACAAGTGTGAGGACTAAATTTTAAACATCCATTTTTTTCACATGGACAGCAGTGTGTTGCCTGGTAACTTGGATAGCTGTGTGTGGCCAGCTCATATGGACAGCAGTGTGGCCTGCTCACACTTTGAGAAACCTTCTAATTTAGTCAAGTACTCACCAGACATTAAACAAAACAAAAATATGTGTATACAAAAAGTACTTCAAAAACATAATAAAAACACAAGCATTTTATTTATTTGAGTGGCATTGTAATGACTGCCGGGTACTCGATATTTATTAATTAAGACTGGGTAGCAAATTAGACGTATTGTTTTATCCTAAACTAGCAAAATACCTGCGATTCGCAGTTTCCGCATACTCTGGAGTCAATATAATGCACCGAACAGGAACAGTCGCCCTACTGTGTTACACCGATAGGTAATTTTATAAAACACATGTACACTGACAATGTTGGCGAACATTATACACGGTCTTTTTTTCGTTGTTTTTAGCAATAATACTCAGGTCAATAAAACTAATCCAACATGGCGGCCTTTTTAAATCCTCCACCACCCGCCTGGCTTATATGGACCAGTCACAATACAACATGTACTCTGGTCATTGATTGGGTCACAATGCAACATGTACTCTGGGCATTGATTGGGTCACAATGCAACATGTACTCTGGGCATTTATTTTGTCATGATGAAAAAGAGAAAAAACATTAAAATAAGCGAAAAGTTACCAATAGTTATATGTTAAGGATCTCTTTGTACGGAATTGCATTAGGACCCCGATCCTGGTAAGACCCCAATTCTAATGTGTCCCAATCCCATTCTGAACCCGATTCTGCGCAATTCCTTTTCCAGGTATGATCCCGTTCCCGATAGAATCCCTTTGTGGCTCCGTATCCAAGGGGAATCCAGATTTCACGAAAATCCAAATCTAATAGGTGTCTTGATCCAAGCAGGATCCTAATTCTGTGGATACTGAGGGGGTACCAAACTCGTTAGAATACCGTTCTCTGTGGGACCCCGTTCCAACTAGGGACTCACTTTTGCAATGTTATCCCTTATCATGATAGGATCCTGATCCCGGTTCGATCACGTTACCCGATAGAATCTCAATGGTATCTCGTTCCCTGATGGGATCGCGTCACAAATTGGTGCCAATATGATCATGTTTCACTATGGGATCATGCTCAGTGCGATTTTGTTTGAATACTCTTATAGATCTAATGATATATCCCTTAGAACAATAGAGAAAATTCTGGGAATATCCTCCATGAAACGTGAACAAAGTTACTTTGCTACGTATATAGTTCTCGAATGTGAAATATTATACAAATAAATTGTATTACTATAACTTTTTATATTTAAATTTAAATAGGGGCTCCGATAGGGGTCCATTTCATAAAGTAACATTTTAGTTGTGTTCGATGGACCTAAAGTTATAAAAATCATTCAGCTAAATTATAGATTTAACATTTGTCCTATTAAAATCAGTTTAAAAATGCCAGAGATATAACTTTTTGAACGATCAAATTTTCTAGAAAATTCTTGGTGGGCCCTGAATGGATTGGATAGTATTAGTTTTAAATCCAATTATATTTTAATGCAGAATAAGAAGGTTATTGCTACAAAGCTAGGCCTAGATCGAAGTATTCACATAGAACCTATAGTGTTGTCTAAGAAAATTGATATTTGTATAGCTTATATTAGGAACAATTAATTAGTCCCCCGGCCCCAGAAGGAAGTATACTTTGAGTTCATTAATCTTCGGTATTTGAATATCGATACTCAAGTGTTTGTGAAATTTTTTTGATAAAGATTCATCTATTCTTATAGGAGTATTAAGCCTATTGATATTTATATAGCTTAAATTAGAAAGAAAATGAAATGGGGCCACCAGCCCCAGAGTTAAGGATATTATAAGTTTAGAACCCTTCGGTATTTGAGTATGTATACTCAAGTGTGTGTGTGCTAAGTTTGGTAAATACCCATCTATCCATGTAGGAGTATTTGTTGTTATTTTCATTTAGATAGCTCACATAAGGAAAAAACGAAATGGGGGCCTTCGGTTGTGACTGTAGCGGGTAGAGTTTCGAAATGAAACCTGCACAACTTTTGTAAGTAAGCTGTAAAGAAATAAGCCTGCAAAATTTCAGGCTTCTATCTACAGGCGAAGTGGAGAATTAGTGATCTGTTAGTCAGTGAGTGAATGAGTGAGTGAGTTAGTGAGTCAGTGAGTGAGTTAGTGAACGTTTGCCTTTTATTAGTATAGATTTTAAATAAGTGCGTCAAAGTTTCTGGAATAGTTTAAAATGCGCAGATTTTTCATGACATTTATCTTTGGTCTATTTTTTTTCTTAAATTAGACTACCCCCCACCCCCCGCCACTTCAAACCAAACAAAATATAACCAAATAATATATATAAATACAATATGTGTTGATCAATAGAGTCTTGAAATATATTTAAATTAAATTGTAATTGCAGACCTATTAAATAATCTGGTTGAAGTGTCTCACAAAAGCTTGGTCAGGGTTCATCATTGATTCACATCGGTGCAGTTTAATTAGAATCTGCTGACCATGAAACTAAACTACCCATACAGATATCAGCTGATGCAGCAACGCCGTATAAAACAAATAGAAAAAAAATAATGTAAGTGTATTTACAAAAATGCAGTAATAAGATGGGTATGTTAGGCAGTAATATGAGTGGGTATGATAGGCAGTAATAAGATGGGTATGTTAGGCAGTAATAAGAGGGGTATGTTAGGCAGTAATAAGATGGGTATGTTAGGCAGTA